>JALAJA010000132.1:0-77500 GCA_023376005.1 Doryteuthis pealeii | reverse complement strand
TCCTAGTACAAACATTAGTGTCACGGTATGCTTCTCTGATGAGACGTGACCGAAAAAAAAGATATCTTTTTCAGAGGGGAAAAAAAAATATTTGTGAAATTGTATTTATTATAATATCTCACGATGCACACGCTTTTTAAAACCATTTTCAAATTTTGCTCGTACCACAATCTATTCACACACACACACACACACACACACACACACACACACACACATATATATATATATATATATATATATATATAAGTTAAAGAAAGGAAATGAATCCGACAGTATGAGTATGAAAAGGTGGAATGAAAACATCACACAATGCTGTTAAAGAGAAAACAATTTATTATATAATCATAGCTGATACTGATCAATAATTTCAAAGGTGCCAAAATACTAACCCACATACATGATAAAACACTACGTAGAATTATGGAATCTTGTGTTATTCTTACCCATAAAACCATACCCCAAAGACAAGGTTTCTTTAATATATCCCCTTATTTAGCGACACTTGTAGTCAGAAACCATAAAATCCCCTTCACATAACTTTTTCCGTTATTTACTTCCCATTAAAATAAAATTTAGGTTTATTGTTTTGATTTATAAATAAGATCTTTTCATTTTATTTGATTTGAATTCGGTTTTGAAAATAAAAACCTTACATTAGATCCAAATGCTTCACATTATCTAAAATAATAAAAAATTCCGTCCATAACTTTTTTACTTTATATATAAAAAAAACAAAATATAATAAATAATTAATCATTTATGAAATACAGAACATAAAAAAATAATTAATCATAAAAATTCCTTTTCTAAAAATCTTTTGAATTCCAACCGTCACATTTTTTAATACCCAACCCCTTTCGAGTAAGTTAATTCGTCTTGTTGCCAACATCTCAAAATCCGCTACAATGGAGAGTTCACCGACAAAAAAGATATACATATCGGCATGACCGATAAAAATATGGCGCGAATGCCCACATTGGTGAATAACTTTCGTTCGTTTTTGCAGAATTAAGGTTTTTTGTTTTTGTGAACTGATTTGACATTTTTCTCCGACCCAAACACCACGGAGTGAATGAGCTCTGATGATGATTTTTGTAAAATCGAAATATTGATCAGTATCAGCTATGATTATATTATAAATTATTTTCTCTTTAACAGCATTGTGTGATGTTTTCATTCCATCTTTTCATACTCATATATATATATATATATATATATATATATATATATGTGATAACGTAAACAAATATGGCTATTTTCAGCCGACAATATTTGGGAGAATATGTGCTTAATTGAAGTCAAACCTAATTTTTTGAAAGTTAATTCATTAATGATTAATTATGCGGGATTTAACACGGGGCGATCTTCGTATCTATAGCTCTGCTGATGAGGCCTAATAGGCCGAAATGTACATACAGAGATTGATTTTTCTCGATTTGATTAGCCTTACATTTAAGTAGTTAAATCCCGCATAATTAATCATTAATGAATTAACTTTCAAAAAATTAGGTTTGACTTCAATTAAGCACATATTCTCCATATATATATATATATATATATATATATATATTATATATATAATATATATATATATATATATATTACTATCTATAACTATGCCGACGTGAAAAAAACAAGTAATAAATAAATATATTACAAACTGATATATGGAGAAAAAATAAATAAAAAAATTATTTTTAATACAATTTATACATTAAAAATCGTCCAAATTTCTAGGAAAAGTTAACTCGAATTTATTTTGATTTATCGTGTTCAATAATAGTTTAAAAATAGTTTTAAAATACTTATAAATATTTCTTTGTAGAAATAAGTAAGGCGTTACTTTAAATACATATTCATTAAATATTACTGAAATTTTACTCACTCGTTTTAACTTTTAACCAAATAAAATCTGTTTTTTTGCATGTAAAAAAATAAAAAATATTCAGTTCAATTCTTTTGATAAAGAGGTATTACCTCCAAAATTCAAGAAATAATAAAAATACAGGTCAACACACAACACCATTGTTACCGTATTATTATTGTTTTATTTATTCCAAACTGCATTGTGATAGCCTTCTAAATCAACCTCCTAACCAATACATGCACAATGCTTCAAGCAAATTATGAAACTCTCTTATATTAGTTTTGTTTTCAAATAGAAATGGGTTTGTTTACGTCCGTTATGTACGCGTGTGTACGTTTGGGTAATGTGTGAATATACGGGATTTCTCCTAAAGTACTCTTGGAGTTTTGAAATTTAGAATTTAATAACACGTTGAAAATCCTTTAGTAAAAGCCATATGAAAGTCTTTAAGTTTCTGAGTATACTTTTTTGATTATGAACGCCCTGCTTATATATATATATATATATATATATATATATATATATATATATATATATATATATATATATATATATCCTTTTACTATATATATATTATATATATATCCTTTATATATATATATATATATATATATATATAATATATATATAATAAAAGTAAACTTGGAGGAGATGCCTATTTTCAGTATAAGCCAAACATCGAGGAGTCTCCTCCCTTTTAGCTTTTATGGTGTTGCGTAAGTGTCATAATATTTTTTGTCTTGTTTAATTGACGTAAAATCCGTTTTTTTTTTATAAAATGAATTTATCCCCCCCCCCCCCTTACAGAAAATAAAAAATGAAAAAACTAAAACATCCAAACTGTCTGAAAATAATCAACCAGTATTGCACAAAATGACCAAAAGAAAAGAATTAAAAAAAAAAAAACAAAAAAAAACAGCGGAATTTGACTAAGTAAATATGTAAAAGTGCTCGATACTCTCAGTAGAGCAAAACTATCAAGACTAAAGAGCCATAAACTACCTACCTAGGTTTTACCCCATGGGTCTTCAGGATAATTCTGACTGAAGAGGGTTGGCACAAATTACATTTTATTATTAAAAGTGACCACAAGAAAAGAAAAGAAATAGCATAAGAAATAAATTTTAAAAAATATTTCTGTTGGGCAAATATATAAAAAATGAAAAGACAAAAAAGCATTCAAACATTCGTACTGTCTGAAAATAATAAACTAGTATCATAATGAATAGCCAAAAGAGAAAGAAAAAAACACCGACAGAGTTGCCTATGTTAATATGTAAAAGCGCTCAAAACACTAGGTAGAGCAAAACTATAAAACCCAAAAGAGCCAGAAACTACCTACCCAGGTTTCACCAAATGGATCTTCCGGATAATTCTGACATTAAATTCTGACTCCCACATCAATAGGGCCTAGTAAATACTAAGGGGCCGGGTTAGCTCAGTCGGTAGAGCGTTCGGCTAGAAACCACAAGGTTCCTAGTTCGATACCGGCCCTCGCCAACTCAGCGTATGTGTAGCACAGGGATCTGTGCGGTAAAGTAAGGAGCTGATTGTAGGTGTGGCGCTCCACCTCAGACGCCAAAACAATCTCCTTGGTCGCTGTCTGGCTGATACCGACATTAGGCCGCCCCGACGACTTTACTTAATTTATATATATATATATATATATATATATATATATATATATATCTCACAAGTTATGGATTTATTCAATTTGTTATTGGAATATAAATTGTCAACCGTCAGACAAAGGGACTGTATGTGATCTGCTCAGCTGGACCCAACTAAATGGCCTCCTTGCAGCGACCCCTGTGTTCTAAACCATGAACTTTCTACGAATTGTAAGACACCCGAGCATAATTACAAAAGCCAAAGAACACCTTGCGGCACTTCGGCTACAAAATGGCGGCAATTTAACTCAAATCAGAGAAACGCGCATGCGCTGTGAGAGCTGACGCAGTCGCCTACAGGAAGCCACAAAGGCTACGGCCATTATCATTATAGCAAAGTCGAATATAATGAAACGAAGAGGCTAGAAATTGTAACAAGGCCTTAATAACCGATTCTTGTAAACGCTATGAATAAATACAGATCTCTTTCTAATTTGCCGAAGCCCTGTAGGCAAATATGAAACAGGATTTCGAATTTCAGATCTTGAGGTCCGCAGCTGGGTTCTGCACATTTTCTCACTGCTTCTAGATTAATTAAAACGACTAGTACAAAATTAAAAAAACGCCCTGAATATCTTATTATAATGGAGATTGTGTGTTTTTCTGTCTGTAACCGAAACTATATCACTACTCAAGTCACAATTCCTTTTCTTATTTACATCCCATTCACCATGATTTGATTTTATTTAAACCTCAATTATTAATAAAATTGTTTTACATTATTAATACTGTTGACCATACCTACATTCTAAAAACATGCAAATGTATTTATATATACAACAAAATAGCGTTTTACAGTGTGAATGGGAAGGGTAATTTGCATATTGATATTAAAAATTTGATTTTAATAAATATATGCTTTGTATTATTGATTTCTAATTGTTTGGTTTTATCTTATTGAATATGAGCAAAAATATAGGATATAGATATTTAAATAAATCCATTAACAAGAAGAAATAACTGTAATATTATTCTTTACTTTTTATTTTAACTAAATAGTTAAATTAGGAAAATTTACCAATGAAAGACGGGAGTAAGGGAAAATGATGGAAGAGTTAGTTTCAAAGTTGTTCTATTTTTCAATCATGTTCAAAATATTTTTATCTGTATTCTTATTCAGTTTCATTAGCCTTTCTAATTTAACATGATATTTTATTATATTAAAACTTAAATACTTGCACCCGGAGAGTGCATATATTTGCTAGTACATATAATGTCATTTTAGTTTATTTACACCAAAATGTATTCATATATTTAAAGAGTTTTATTTTTATTCATTTTCAGAATATCCTTATGTGTCAGATCATTTTGGTCCACCCTGTATATATATAAATACAATTGCATGTTATTATTACTAGTACAAAATAAAAAACACCCTCCGAGCGATGTAAAATAGATTTTTGAAACATATTGCCTGAGGGGTGGGAGTAAAAAATTCAATGTCAGCGAGTTTGTACCCTAAGTAAGTAAAATCATCAAATTCATTAAAGGATTAAAAAATAAAAAAAATTGAAATGTAAATTTTAAATATGTATTAAAATAAAACAAACTATATATAGATATATAATACCAGTCATGTATTTATTAAAACTTGTTTTAAAAAACAATGAGGACTGTCTAATGTTGCATGTTCAAATTTTGAGTGTATTTATTCTATGTTATGACGACTTTGGGTAATGTGACGTAAGCAGTGACGTAATTTTTGTTACGGAAAAAAATCGGAAGCGAATCTCCATTATTAATAGATAATAGCTGATATTTCATTTGAAAGATGTTATGAATTTCATAAGCTTTGATTCACGTAACAGCAGTAGTGGGGAACATTTCATATTTAAAGGTCGTATTCCAGTATAGCAGTATAAATGTATTTCCCATCGAAGTCGGATGCCGGGGATTTATTATCAACTCAACCTCGGCATTTTTGTCTAAACTTGGAAATACATAAAAAAAAAGGAAATACATAAAAAAGGATCTAGGATAAAGCTCTAACCGCATCAACGTAGATATGGCAGTCCTATATTCTGACATCAAACCAACAAAGTCTGGTGGTATTGTGAGATACTGCTGGGGTGCTCTGGGTTAGTGGTAATGATGCTTCGGCCCCGAAACCATGCCTGGACCCAGAGTCATCATCTGATGAAGGCTTTGTTGGTTGCAATGCTACTGTGTAAATAGCAGTTATTGTATGAAGATTATGCCATACTTGTTAAAATGACGTTATATCAAGTAGCAATTTAGCTAGCTCCCGTGGAGGACTCTTAGTTGGTTTGCTTTGGTTTGGTTTGGTTTGTTTTACGGCATATCAACCTCAGTGGGTCATTTAATGCCGATAAAGTTTTGAAATAAATTAATTCTTAATGGATACACATTTTTTTTAATAAAAACATTTTTATATTTAACCCATAAATGGGATCCTAACAGGTACTACCACTCCGGGTCAGAGTGGACCAGGGAGCAATGGTGATGAACGGGTGCTCCACATTCCCCAAAACTGGAACCTCACCATCAGATAGAGATTAACGTCCTTCCCAGGACATGTAGATCCTCAGCCACCGCCTTCTAGCACCCATATGATGAAAAGAGTTGGGCTTTGTCATAAGGGCAATAGGGTTGGGACAATCATATAGGAGCTAGGGCTTGATATGACCAGCCGTTTAGCCTCAGTAAGGGTCTAAGTGGAGTGTTGCATGTCATGGACTGTTCATCCACCAAGACTCCCTCCTTAAGGATCACGGGTCGCCACCCACGGCCAACAGATGGCCCTATTTAGGAGAGTCTTACCCCTCGGCGGGAAATTTAATAAACCTTATTGTGTTTTAGTATTCTAATTGGGTTTTACTATTCATTGTATATTAACTATTTATTTAAAACTTTTTAGTTAGTCTTAGATAATCTATTGAGTGTTTTACTTTTTTTAAATACAAGAATATTTACATAATTTTTAGTTACATTTTTTACCAAAAGTGTTTGCTATTCAAATTTGCGAAAGAAAAAAATCAAGTTACGCTGATTTTATCATTGTTTATTGAAAAAAGAAAATAATCAAATAAAACTTAGGTTATGTTAAAGATACGCACTCCCGAATATTTCTGCTTTTTTTTCTTCTAAGGAATGTTCCCTTAAAAAAATTGCAGCAGAAGTCAGCTTTGTACGCTCGATCTGCTTCTTTTTTTTTTCAAGAAAATAAACTTGTTTTACATTTGAATTCTTAAATAAGTGTTTATTTATTTTCAATTTATTGTTTAAAAAAAGTTTTCCAATTTTGTTATTAAAAGAAGGGTGGTCATTGAGATTTTTTTGTTTCTCGCCCCTCGCTGCCGACGCATCCTGCAATACCCCACGTACTGGTCCCGCAGTATCCCACGTACTGGCAAACTACACACGTCCCAGCTAACCGACGACCAGACCTGCCTCGACTCGGCCCCACCAGGTTTCTACTTCTCGCACCTCAATACCTACGACCATGACTACCGCCGATCCAGCCTCGAACCAGCTTCTCATTCGACTCTTCCTTCAGCGACCAGCTACAACCTTCGTCTACCAGCATTACGTCACATTGGTTCATCGACACATCTCCAGCCTCCGGAAGACGCACCACGTTCAGCAATGATCAACACCGACGTTCGACCCGCAGTGCCCATCGCGCACATTCCCGATCGTCTACACAACCGATTCATCTGACGCAACTGATATCTTCCCGGCCAAAGCAACGACCTGACCAATATCCTTCAGCTTTCTGCCTTCACCTTTTGTACTTCGGTAAATAAAGATTTCCTTTTCTTGTTAAGCAAATCTCCTCGTTTGTCCTCCTTTACCTGGTTTGTGTCATATCAATCCCTTTTAAACAAAAGTCCGCGGAGTCGATGCCTGTATCGACCACCGCGACAAGTGTATTTACCAATCATCCCACTTATGAGGGTGTGACACAAGGACATTTTAATGTGGGCCAACCCACAAGCCGATGCTAATGGATGGTAAGTGCAAAAATTGCGTTGATCTCGTCGGCATTCCCCTTCAAGGGGGCGCCTCGGGTACTAGGAAATAAAACCAGCCCTGTTCCTTTAAATCAACGGGACAGATGTTGCCTAGGGGGATAGCTTCCTGAGACCAACGTAGTTAACATTACTTATCCGGTTCAGAGGCCCCAAAGGTCAGGTATATTTGTCTCATACCCTACTTGTATGGACTGGGCACAAGGCCTCGTTTTAATGTGGGCCCACCCACAAGCCGAAGCTAATGGGTGGGAAATAACAAAAATTGCGTCGATCCCCTCGGCATTCCCCCACAAGGGCGTCGCCTCAGGCGCTGGGCAATAAACCCAGGTATTGCCTAGGGGGAAAGCCCCCTGGGATCGACGCTATTATTTCTACTTTACCGGTCCAGAGGCCGAAGCACACTGGACCCCCAAAGGTCAGGTAAGTATTTATAATAATAAATGTATAGTAATAATGATTAAACTAAAATAGTTTTTTTGTAAAAATGCTTTAGAATATGAATTCATGCTCTGATCGTTGGTTGACATCGATCTCCATTCTTTCCCAAGAACGACGCGTTTCGTTGCCTTGGTAACGCGTCCATCACAACTTTGCTTTTCCTTGTGAGAAACAACGTTCCTGTGAATTTCACGACGATTTTGAATTTTCAACTTACTGTTTAAAGTTATTTACAATCATCTGTAAGTTTTATATTTAATCATTTTATCTTATTTTATATTTTTCATTTCTCCCTGTCAATTATTTAAACTTATTTAAACCCGATAAAGATTCGATAGAAATCCGCGGGAAACTCAATAAACCAATTTGTGTTTTAGTATTCTAATATTATTTTTTTTATTCATTGTATATTAACTATTTATTTAAAACTTTTTTTATTAACGCTTGGTTATTTTAATGGGTGTTTTAGTTTTTTTTGGGGGGTCAATACAAGAATATTTAGATAATTTTTAGTTACAGTTGTACCAAAAATGTTTACTATCCAAATTTGCGAAAGAAAAAAAAATCTATTTACACTGATTTTATCATTGTTTATTGAAAAAAAAAAATGAGACAAATCATACTTAGTTTATGTTCAAGATACGCACTCCCGAAATTTTCAGGTTTTTTTTTTTTTTTTTTTTTTTTTTTCTAAGAAATGTTCCCTTCAAATTTGCAACAAAAATCAGCTTTGTACACTCGATCAGCTTCTTTTTTTTTACCAAGAAAATAAACTTGTCTAAAATTTTAAATAATTATTTATTTGCAATTAATAGTTTTTTAAAAAAAGTTTTAAAATTTTATTATTGAAAAAAAAAAAAAAAAAAGAATCATAGAAACATTTATTTAAGAATGACCAAAATAAGAAGAACCCACAAAGAATAATGCCGACGGAATTTTTGGCAATTTTCTGACATTTTTTGGTGGGAATCGCTCTCGTTAAATGACCTTGTGTCACATTTGCTTTTGGTGCGTAGTCAATAAATAGGGTCTCCTTACAATAACCGATCAGAGGATTCTCCGTTGATTCCAGGTGGGGGACATCCACCCAAGCAGAATCTTGCCTTAAACGACCTTGTGTCAAATTTGACTTAGTATGTAGTTAATTAATACTGTCGGCTCGAGTTAGCGGACCAAATATTCTTCCAGGGGGCCAGACACCCAGGTTGTACATTGCCCTTGCCCAGAAGGAGCAGGGTTGACTTTAATGCCCAGTGCCTGAGGAAGGTTCCGACGGAATTTCAAGTCATTTTTTAATCTTTTTTTCATCGTCCATATTAAATGACCTTCTTTCTAATAACCACGCGTTTCGTTCCTTTGAGACGCGGCCATCCTCAAAAACGTCGCCATTTTGTTTTTCTTGCGAAAATCTGTGGATATCCTGAACTTTTCAAATTAATTGAAATTAATTAATTAAATTCTTTAAAAAATTAATTTAATCTTTATTATAATTTTAAAAATTCTTTTTAATCATTTTATTTATCTATTTATATTTTTACTTGTCAATTATTAAAATTTTCCAAGAAAGCTTTTTATTCAAATCGGCGCGAAAGTTATCAAATCTTAATAAGTTTTAGAATTCTAACAGAGTTTATCTATTTATTATATATTATCTTTTATTTAATATTTTGACTTTATTAAATTATCTAGTGAAGACTTTTTACTTAATCTGTTAAAAGTTGTTATTGTTTTTGTTATTTTGCGTTTTTTTTTTTGTTTTTGTTTTTAATACAAGAATATTTAGATTATTTTTAGTTACATTTTTACCAAAAAGATTTGCCATTCAAATTTGCGAAAAAAAAATCAAGCTGATTTTACCCTTGTTTATTGAAAACAAATTTTATAGTCAAATAAAACTTATCTTCAAGATACGCACTCCCGAATTTTTCAGCTTTTTGTTTTAAGGGATGATTCCTTTAGAATTAAATATATAAAATAAAGACAGATAAAACTTTTAACTTAAAACTTGTAATAAATCTTAGCAATTATATTCAACAATTAATTACATTTTTTGAACGACCTTGTGTCAGACTTGACTTGATGAATAGTCAATAAATACCAGACTAGCATATAAAAAAAATTCGCGCTTGCTTCCAGGGTGCGGTTACACAAGGGTGTACCTTGGCTTTTCCTAAAAAGGTTCAGGGCTAGGTTTAATTCTGGGTGTCTAATGCACCTGAAAAAATGGAACCCGACAGAAATTTGAGCAATTTAAAAAAAATTTTGGAGGCATTATCTAGAAACAACCTTGTGTCAAATTTGAGTGGCTGTGTGACGAGCAGGTAGCACCGAACCCTAAACTAAAATGGGCAGGAGAGGGTATATTGTTCGGTACTTGAGTACGCCACAAAATATGCTCATTCTCATTAAACGACCATGTGTCAAATTTGAGTGTCTGTCTAGGGTACAGAAATCTCGCTTGATTTTAGGGGTTCATTACTTCAGGTAGCACCGAACCCTCAACAAATGTGAGTGTCTGTGTCAGTGACAGAAATCTCGCTTAATTCTAGGGCTTAATCACTGCAGGTAGCACCGAACCCTCAACTAAAAGGGGTCGGACTTGGTTTAGTGCTCGGTACATTAGCCCCCCCCCCCTAAAGCATGCTCATTCTCATTAAACGATTTTGTGTCAGTTTTGAGTGTCTGTGTCGGCTACAGAAATCTCGCTTGATTCTAGGGGTTAATCACTTCAGGTAGCACCGAACCCTCAACTAAAAGGGGTCGGACTTGGTTTAGTGCTCGGTACATTAGCCCCCCACCCCTGAAGCATGCTCATTCTCATTAAACGATTTTGTGTCAGTTTGAGTGTCTGTGTCGGCTACAGAAATCTCGCTTGATTCTAGGGGTTAATCACTTCAGGTAGCACCAAACCCTCAGCTAAAAGGGGTCGGACTTGGTTTAGTGCTCGGTACATTAGCCCCCCCCCTAAAGCATGCTCATTCTCATTAAACGATTTTGTTCAGTTTTGAGTGCTGTGTCGGCTACAGAAATCTCGCTTGATTCTAGGGGTTAATCACTTCAGGTAGCACCGAACCCTCAACTAAAAGGGGTCGGACTTGGTTTAGTGCTCGGTACATTAGTCCCCCTACCCCTAAAAATGTATGCTCATTCACATTAAACGACCTTGCGTCAAATGTGAGTCTCTGTGTCGGCTACAGAAATCTCATTTGATTCTAGGGGTTCATCATTTCAGATAGCACCGAACCCTCAACTAAAAAGGGTGGGGCTGGATTTATTGCTCGGTACCTGAGCCCCCCCCCCAAAAAAAAAGTATGCTCTTTCTAATTAAATGACCTTGAGTAAAATTTGAGTGGCTGTGTCGGCTACAGACATTGTTTGCTCACAAACAATTATCGCATCAACCGTTTCTTCTCCCTAAAAGGGCATGGATGGGCTTATAACCCGGTGCTTGAGATACCCCAGTAGGGGAAACGGACAAAACTTTATGAATTTCACTGTCACATTTGAATAGAGGAATAGGCAATAAAAACTATTTACTTGTTCTAGAGGATTAAAAACATCTCACCCGATTCGAGTGGGACCATTCACTACATTGCACCTGTGACTAATTGTAAAAGGGTCAAGCCATGGTTTATTGCCCGGTACTTGAGGTACCCCAGGAGGGAAAATCGACAAAATTTTTGAATGACAGTCACATTTGACTTCGTGTAGAAAATAAAACCCATCTGCTAGCGCTAAAGGGTTAAAAACATCTCACTTTATTCGAGCGGTCCATACCCCAGTCTGCCCCTTTCCCTCGCCTTATAAGAACAGGACTGGCTTTATTGCTTGGTGCTTGAGGTACCACAGGGGTGGGGGATGCTGACAAAATCTTATGATTTTGACTGTCATATTTGACTTGAGGTGTAGACAATAAAACCCATCTGCTAGCATTTGCAGATTTAAAATATTTCATTTCAGTCGAGCGGTTCCCCTCATCACGCTTCATCTATACCCCTCCCGTAGAAAGGGCAGCGCTGGGTATATTACCCGGGGCTTGGCGTACCACAGGAAAAGGGTACCGACAAAATGTTATGCATTTGACTGTCACATTTAACTTAGGGGTCTTAAAATATAATAAAAATCTGCTAGTGCTACGGATTCGAAACTTATCGCTTAACCCTAGCGGACCCTTCATTCAGGCTGCAACTTCCCCTCACTTTAAAAGAACAGTGTTGGGTTTATTGTCTGGTGCTTTCGGCACCCCCAGAGGGGAATGCGGACAAAATTTTATGCATTCGACTGTCTCATTAGACTTGCAGGTCAGTCAAATAAAAAAGATTATTTTCGCTATATCGGATTATAAACATCTCCTTTGACCGAGTGGTCGAACCGTGAGATGTACCTGCCTAAAAAACGCATGGCTGGGGTTATTATTAAGGCACCCCCGGGGGAGGAACTCTGACAAAATCTTATACATTTGACTATCACATTTGACTTGCCGTGTAGAAAATAAAACCCATCTGCTAACGCTAGTGGATTAAAATCATCTCACTTGACTCGAGCGGCCCATCCCTAGGCAGTCCCCGTCCCTCTATTTAAAAGAACAGGGCTGGATTTCTTGCCTGGTGCTTGAGAGGTGCCACAGGAGAGGGATGCTGACAAAATCTTAAGCATTTTTCTGTCTTTCCCAATAACGGCGCGTTTTGTTGCCTTGGAGACGCGTCCATTCACAACTTTGCTTTTCCTTGCGAGAAACAACGTTCCTGTGTTTTTCACGACTTTTCAACTCGATCTATTTTTTGAAAAAGATTAATTTAATCTGTAAGTTTTTAAAATCATTTTATCTTTTTTATTTTTTTTATTTTCATTTTCCCTGTCAATTATTTAACTTATTTAAACCCGAGAAAGATTCAATACAAATCGGCGGGAAACTTAAACCTTATTGTGTTTTAGTATTCTAATAGGTTTTTTTTCTCTTCATTTTATATTAACTATTTATTTAAAACTTTTTTTTTATTTACGCTTAGATATTATATTGGGTGTTTTATTTTTTTAATACAAGAATATTTAAATAATTTTTAATTACATTTTTACTAAAATGATTTGCTATTCAAATTTGTAAAAGAAAAAAAAATCAATTTACGCAGATTTTATCATTTTTTATTGAAAAAATTTTGGGTCAAATAAAAGTTAGGTTATGTTCAAGATACGCACTCCCGAATTTTTCAGCTTTTTTTTTTCTAAGGAATGTTTCCTTAAAATTTGCAGCAGCGGTCAGCTTTGTACGCTCGATCTGTTTTTTTTTTGTTTTGTTTTGTTTTGTTTTTTCAAGAAAATAAACTTGTTTTACATTTGAATTCTTAAATAATTGTTGATTTATTTTCAATTCATTGTTAAAAAAAAAAGTTTTCAAATTTTATTGTTAAAAAAAAATTTCATTGAGACTTATTTATTGAAAAACTCCCAAAATATGAGGCACACCAACAGAGGAAACTGACGGAATTCAAGCAAATGTTTACCTATTTTTGGGGATCACCCTTATTAAATGACCTTGTGTCGCATTTGACTTCGTATGTAGTTAATGAATACTGTCGGCTCACACTAGCAAACCAAATATTCTCCCTTGATCCTCAGGTAGTACATTGCCCTTGGGCAGGGCTGACTTTAATGCCCAGTGCCTGAGGCACCCAAGAAGGAAGATTCCGACGGAAATTCATGCAATTTTTTACCCTTTTTTATCACCCATATTAAACGACCTTCCGTCTAATAACCGCGCGTTTCGTTGCTTTGGACACGCGTCTATCACAAAAAAAAATGTCGCCATTTTTTTTTTGGCAAAAAGCAAATTTGTTGTGATTATCACTGATAAGTTTTAAACTTAACTAATAGATCGAATTCTTTTAAAAGATTAATTTTATCTTTATCATAATTCAGTAATTTTTTAAAATCATTTAACTTATTTTTTATTTTTCCTTTTAATTACTTAAAATTTCTGAGAAAGTTTCAATGCAAATAAATCTTAATAAATCTTAGTGAGTTTCATTTAGTAATTTAATATTTTTTTCTTCCTCAAAATAATATCGAATAATATAGATTAATTTTAGGGAAAAATATATTATTTTGTTATATAAATCTACAATTATCTTATTGTTTGTATTTATATAAATAATATGTACCATTTTTATTATCAATAATAATAACGAATAAATTAAGATACTATTAGAATGATATTCTTTCAACATATCTAACTCCGGTTTCGACTGGAGGGTCTAATGGCTTCGGCCCTGGATCTTACAAACTAACATCGTTGATCCCATGGGGGCTATCCCGCCAGGCAACATCTACCCCTCGATTTAAAGGGGCAGGGCTGGGTTTATTGCCCAGTGCCTGAAGCGCCCCCTTGAAGGGGAATGCTGACGGGATCAACGCATATTTTGCGCCGACCACCCGTGAGCTTCGGCTCATGGGTGGTCCCACATTAATAGGGCCTTGTGCCTAACCCGTACACGTGTGATATGTGGTAAATATCTAGTGCTTGTTCTAATTGACGTTTGGTATCATCACCCACAATTAATGACCTTGTGTCACATTTGACTTGATGGGTAGTCAATAAATATCGTCCCATCGCACAGCAGATAAAAAAGTCCTCGTTTGTTTCCAGCCGGCGGTTCCCCTAGAACATACCTTGGCCTTTCCTAAAGGGTGCAAGGGTGAGTTTAATGCTGGGAGCCTGAGGCGTCAGAAATCCTTCTCATTAAATGATATTATGTCAAATTTTACCACACAGATCTCTGTGCTACTCATACACTGAGTTGGCGAGTTCCGGTATTGAACCAGGAACCTTGTGGTTCCCAGGCGGACACTCTACCGACGGAGCTATCCAACACTATGTTCTGGTAATTAGAACAGGATCTGTATTTGGTTACAACCTTTCAGCCTTGTCTGTCAACTGGATGCTAGTTGAAAAGCTCCTATGAAGGGGGAGTACCATATCTTGATTCTACATTTCTATTTCTGATTTGAACTCACTTTCTAAAACATACAATGTGAGGTCAACCATAAAGGTCATTTGAAGTGAGTGTGTTGGCTACAGATACCGTCTTATGGCAAACCCCAACCCTTTTTATCTTATATGTGCTAGAAAGCGGTGGCTGAGGGTTTTATTGTCCTGGGTATGACGTTAAACTATCTGATGGTTAGGTTCCAGTTCTAGACACTCTGGGGTGTGTGGAGTACCCCTTTATCACCATTACTCCCAGGTCCACTCCGACCCGGATTGTAGTGCCTCTTAGGGTCCCTATCCCCATCTGATTAAGAACATACAGCTTTCCCATAATCCAGGCTTCAACTACCCTTCGGTAAAAAGCAGAGGGCTGGGTTAATTGCCCGGTATTTGAGACACCCCAGGAGGGAAATGCTGACATAATTTTATGCATTTGACTGTCACATTTGACTTGGGGGAATATCTGCTCGTGTTAGCAAATTAAATAAAATCTCATTTGACGAGAGCGATGTGCTGTCTGCATCTGTCCCTCACCTCTAAAAAAGTACAGGGCTCCACGTACATCCGCCTAAAAAGAGCATGGGTTGGTGTATTATCTGGTGCTTGAGGCACCCGAAGAGGGGAATGCCGACAAAATCTTATGCATTTGACTGTCATATTTGACTTGGGGGTAGACAACATAAAATCATCTGCTCCCGCTAGCGGATTAAAAACTCCTCGTTTGTCTCACGCCCCCCCCGCCCCCTGCCAGGCTTCACTTGCCTCTTGCCTGTAATGGTGGGTTTATTGCCGATGCTTGTGGCACGCTAGCTTTACAACTTCCTATACATTTGACTGTCACATTTGACTTGAGGGGCAGACAATAATGTAATTAATGAGGGTGACAATTCAAGTATGACATCGTAGGAAGTTGACCTGTGACGCATGCGTGATGGAAGAGTGTAGCAATGGAAAAAATATGAATAAGTGATACGCATGAGTGATAGATGTAAATAAGTGACCGTCATTCTGATTGGACAGAACCGTGCTTGAGCCACGAATGTGAAAAGAGAAAATGAATGAAAAAGATTGATCTTGGCTGTGTGTGTTTGAAGGAGACGGT
Source organism: Doryteuthis pealeii (assembly GCA_023376005.1). Classification (NCBI taxonomy): domain Eukaryota; kingdom Metazoa; phylum Mollusca; class Cephalopoda; order Myopsida; family Loliginidae; genus Doryteuthis; species Doryteuthis pealeii. Next base: position 61,440 of record JALAJA010000132.1, on the reverse strand, counting down.
CGCAAGATTGCGGTCTGTCCCCCTGAGGCTATTTCTTCACACATGTTTAACTTGATTGAATAAATAAAGAGTTCTAAGAACAAACAACATTGTCTTGTGTTCGTTAATAAAAAAAAAAAAAACGGCAAAAGACAAGCAAAAATCTCCGAGAAGCAAAGATGCAAATCCCAAAATGAAGATCCAAGTAGTACCAGATCAAAGAAGAACATAAAGGATCCAGCCAAAACACAGCAGCCAAGATCCAGAATCAAAGAGTCAACTGATCCAGGTCAGCAGATAAGTAAAACAATAAGTAGATAAAGTTACTATACAACCTACGTTGAGACATAGTGAACAATTAGATATTTTAAGTGTTTCTTTCTTTCTTTCTTTCTTTCTTTCTTTCTTTCTTTCTTTCTTTCTTTCTTTCTTTCTTTCAATTTGTGGTATATTTAACTTAACTGGTATATTTAATTGTGGTATATTTTATATATATATATATATATATATATATATATATATATATATATATATATATACTGGGACCAACGCTGTAATTTCTTTATCGGTCCAGCGGCCGAAGAATACTCCCCCCTCCATCTGGGTCAGGCAAAGAAAATAACTATATATCTTTATGAAAATAAGAAATATATATACATATACACATACACAATAATATATATATATATATATATATATATATATTATGTGTGTGTGTGTGTATATGTATATATATTTCTTATTTTCAAAAAGATATATAGTTATTTCCTTTGCCTGGCCCAGAGAGGGGGGGTCAAGTATTCTTCGACTGCTGGACCGATAAAGAAATTACAGCGTTGATCCCAGGAGGCTCTCGACCCAGGCATACCTGCCCGCTTCATTTAAAGGGAATGGGCTGAGCTTATCACTCAGCGCCTGAGGAGACCCTCTTGAGGAGGAATGCCGACGGGATCAACGCATTTTTTGCACCTACTACCCATGAGCTTCGGCTTGTGGGTGGGCCCAAAGAAAATGTCCTTGTGTCCCACACACATACGTGCTATGAGTGGTAAATACCTATATGTACTTTCTTTTGTTTAATAAGAATATATACTTAATCTGTGTGCTATTGACTGTTTCCTTTGCAAATAAATTATCTCTCTCCCTCCCCCCCTCTCTCTCTCTCTCTCTCTCTCTCTATATATATATATATATATATATATATATATATATATATATATATATATATATAATAAAATATATATAAAATATATAGAGAAAGAATATTTAAATATAAAAATATAAAGAAAAGAATATTAAAAAATGTATTATAAAGAAAAAAAATATATATATAAAATTATAAAGAAAAAAATATGTAAAAGAAAAGAAAAGAAAAAAAAAAAATATATATATATATATATATATATATATATATATATATATATATATATATATATATGTTTTTCATAAGTTTTCTACTTGATCTGTGTGTTATGAACTTTTTACTTTGCAAATAAATTGTCTAATTGATGAACTTTAAAGCATGAAAAGAGAATAGGGGTCATTTAGTACTTCAAGGGACAATTAAGGGTTATATGCTCGGGTTCAGTCCCATCTTTCTGTACCAACTCCGAAGTGAAAAAAAAAACAGAGCCAAGTGGGATTGTATTTCGGAAAAAAAGATACGGAAGTGTCCCTGTAGCAAATACATTTCTTCTAGAACAATAAGAGAAGGGGACATTTTTGATAAATATTTACTTGTTTATATTACTGTCTCAAATTTGAAATATGTTTTTTTCACATTTGTCAAACAAACGTCAGAACTTTTCGGAAAATAGATTTAGATAAATTGTTTGAAAGTAAAAAAAAAAATTAATTCTTTGAAATAATGTTAATGGATGACGACCGCCCTAAGAGCACTCGATGTAAAAAAAAAACTGAGTGTCTTCACTTTAATTGTGGGTGTGACTTTAGCGGATTGACTTCTCGATTAAATAGAGTCTAATCGTGATAGTGGATGAAAAACTTCTCACTTGGTTACAGGGGTTATCCCTCGCCGTAAGCGTTACAAGTCCACTAAGTCTAAATTAAGCACCTGAACCCATCGCTAAAAAGCCAGAGGGTTGGTTACACACGAGACTTGTGTTCCATTTGAATGTGGGTAGCAAATAAATACAGTCTGCTCGTTCTAGTTAATAAAAGGTTCTCGCTTGATTACAGGGACCATCCCTCCCACGAGCGTCTTAGTCTAAAATAAGCCCTGACCCATCGAAAAGCGAGAGGGTTGGTTTACTGCACGAAACTTTTGTCACTTTGAATGTGGGTAAAAAACTGCTCGTGTTAGTGGATAAAAGATTCTCGCTTGATTACAGGGGTCATCCCTCCCCACGAGCTTAGCTGACCCCATCGCTAAAAAAAGAGGGTTGGGTTTACTACACGACTTGTATCCCTTTGAATGTGGGTAGCAGATAAATACAGTCTGCTCGTGCTAGTGGTAAAAGATTCTCGCTTGATTACAGTGGGCCCCATTAGACTAAAACAAGCCCCATCGCTAAAAAGCGAGAGGTTGGGTTTACTACACGAGACTTGTGTCCCTTTGAATGTGGGTAGCAGATAAATACAGTCTACTCGTACTAGTGGGTAAATAGATTCTCGCTTGATTACAGTGGTCATCCCGCCCACGAGCGTAACCTGCCCCATTAGACTAAACAAAGCCCTGATCCCATCGCTAAAAAGCGAGAGGTTGGGTTTACTACACGATACTTGTGTCCCCTTTGAATGTGGGTAGCAGATAAATACAGTCTACTCGTACTAGTGGGTAAATAGATTCTCGCTTGATTACAGTGGTCATCCCGCCCACGAGCGTAACCCGCCCCATTAGACTAAACAAAGCCCTGATCCCATCGCTAAAAAGCGAGAGGGTTGGGTTTACTACACGAGACTTGTATCCCCTTTGAATGTGGGTAGCAGATAAATACAGTCTACTCGTACTAGTGGGTAAATAGATTGTCGCTTGATTACAGTGGTCATCCCCCCACGAGCGTAACCTGCCCCATTAGACTAAACAAAGCCCTGATCCCATCGCTAAAAAGCGAGAGGTTGGGTTTACTACACGAGACTTGTGTCCCCTTTGAATGTGGGTAGCAGATAAATACAGTCTACTCGTACTAGTGGGTAAATAGATTCTCGCTTGATTACAGTGGTCATCCCGCCCACGAGCGTAACCTGCCCCATTAGACTAAACAAAGCCCTGATCCCATCGCTAAAAAGCGAGAGGTTGGGTTTACTACACGAGACTTGTATCCCCTTTGAATGTGGGTAGCAGATAAATACAGTCTACTCGTACTAGTGGGTAAATAGATTCTCGCTTGATTACAGTGGTCATCCCCCCACGAGCGTAACCCCCCATTAGACTAAACAAAGCCCTGATCCCATCGCTAAAAAGCGAGAGGTTGGGTTTACTACACGAGACTTGTGTCCCCTTTGAATGTGGGTAGCAGATAAATACAGTCTACTCGTACTAGTGGGTAAATAGATTCTCGCTTGATTACAGTGGTCATCCCGCCCCACGAGCGTAACCCCCCATTAGACTAAACAAAGCCCTGATCCCATCGCTAAAAAGCGAGAGGTTGGGTTTACTACACGAGACTTGTGTCCCCTTTGAATGTGGGTAGCAGATAAATACAGTCTACTCGTACTAGTGGGTAAATAGATTCTCGCTTGATTACAGTGGTCATCCCCCCACGAGCGTAACCTGCCCCATTAGACTAAACAAAGCCCTGATCCCATCGCTAAAAAGCGAGAGGTTGGGTTTACTACACGAGACTTGTGTCCCCTTTGAATGTGGGTAGCAGATAAATACAGTCTACTCGTACTAGTGGGTAAATAGATTCTCGCTTGATTACAGTGGTCATCCCACCCCACGAGCGTAACCTCCCCATTAGACTAAACAAAGCCCTGATCCCATCGCTAAAAAGCGAGAGGTTGGGTTTACTACACGAGACTTGTGTCCCCTTTGAATGTGGGTAGCAGATAAATACAGTCTACTCGTACTAGTGGGTAAATAGATTCTCGCTTGATTACAGTGGTCATCCCCCCACGAGCGTAACCTCCCATTAGACTAAACAAAGCCCTGATCCCATCGCTAAAAAGCGAGAGGTTGGGTTTACTACACGAGACTTGTGTCCCCTTTGAATGTGGGTAGCAGATAAATACAGTCTACTCGTACTAGTGGGTAAATAGATTCTCGCTTGATTACAGTGGTCATCCCCCCACGAGCGTAACCCCCCATTAGACTAAACAAAGCCCTGATCCCATCGCTAAAAAGCGAGAGGTTGGGTTTACTACACGAGACTTGTGTCCCCTTTGAATGTGGGTAGCAGATAAATACAGTCTACTCGTACTAGTGGGTAAATAGATTCTCGCTTGATTACAGTGGTCATCCCGCCCACGAGCGTAACCTGCCCCATTAGACTAAACAAAGCCCTGATCCCATCGCTAAAAAGCGAGAGGTTGGGTTTACTACACGAGACTTGTGTCCCCTTTGAATGTGGGTAGCAGATAAATACAGTCTACTCGTACTAGTGGGTAAATAGATTCTCGCTTGATTACAGTGGTCATCCCCCCACGAGCGTAACCTGCCCCATTAGACTAAACAAAGCCCTGATCCCATCGCTAAAAAGCGAGAGGTTGGGTTTACTACACGAGACTTGTGTCCCCTTTGAATGTGGGTAGCAGATAAATACAGTCTACTCGTACTAGTGGGTAAATAGATTCTCGCTTGATTACAGTGGTCATCCCCCCACGAGCGTAACCTGCCCCATTAGACTAAACAAAGCCCTGATCCCATCGCTAAAAAGCGAGAGGTTGGGTTTACTACACGAGACTTGTGTCCCCTTTGAATGTGGGTAGCAGATAAATACAGTCTACTCGTACTAGTGGGTAAATAGATTCTCGCTTGATTACAGTGGTCATCCCGCCCCACGAGCGTAACCTGCCCCATTAGACTAAACAAAGCCCTGATCCCATCGCTAAAAAGCGAGAGGTTGGGTTTACTACACGAGACTTGTGTCCCCTTTGAATGTGGGTAGCAGATAAATACAGTCTACTCGTACTAGTGGGTAAATAGATTCTCGCTTGATTACAGTGGTCATCCCCCCACGAGCGTAACCCTCCCCATTAGACTAAACAAAGCCCTGATCCCATCGCTAAAAAGCGAGAGGTTGGGTTTACTACACGAGACTTGTGTCCCCTTTGAATGTGGGTAGCAGATAAATACAGTCTACTCGTACTAGTGGGTAAATAGATTCTCGCTTGATTACAGTGGTCATCCCCCCCACGAGCGTAACCTGCCCCATTAGACTAAACAAAGCCCTGATCCCATCGCTAAAAAGCGAGAGGGTTGGGTTTACTACACGAGACTTGTGTCCCCTTTGAATGTGGGTAGCAGATAAATACAGTCTACTCGTACTAGTGGGTAAATAGATTCTCGCTTGATTACAGTGGTCATCCCGCCCCACGAGCGTAACCTGCCCCATTAGACTAAACAAAGCCCTGATCCCATCGCTAAAAAGCGAGAGGTTGGGTTTACTACACGAGACTTGTGTCCCCTTTGAATGTGGGTAGCAGATAAATACAGTCTACTCGTACTAGTGGGTAAATAGATTCTCGCTTGATTACAGTGGTCATCCCCCCACGAGCGTAACCTGCCCCATTAGACTAAACAAAGCCCTGATCCCATCGCTAAAAAGCGAGAGGTTGGGTTTACTACACGAGACTTGTGTCCCCTTTGAATGTGGGTAGCAGATAAATACAGTCTACTCGTACTAGTGGGTAAATAGATTCTCGCTTGATTACAGTGGTCATCCCCCCACGAGCGTAACCTGCCCCATTAGACTAAACAAAGCCCTGATCCCATCGCTAAAAAGCGAGAGGTTGGGTTTACTACACGAGACTTGTGTCCCCTTTGAATGTGGGTAGCAGATAAATACAGTCTACTCGTACTAGTGGGTAAATAGATTCTCGCTTGATTACAGTGGTCATCCCGCCCCACGAGCGTAACCTGCCCCATTAGACTAAACAAAGCCCTGATCCCATCGCTAAAAAGCGAGAGGGTTGGGTTTACTACACGAGACTTGTGTCCCCTTTGAATGTGGGTAGCAGATAAATACAGTCTACTCGTACTAGTGGGTAAATAGATTCTCGCTTGATTACAGTGGTCATCCCGCCCCACGAGCGTAACCTGCCCCATTAGACTAAACAAAGCCCTGATCCCATCGCTAAAAAGCGAGAGGTTGGGTTTACTACACGAGACTTGTGTCCCCTTTGAATGTGGGTAGCAGATAAATACAGTCTACTCGTACTAGTGGGTAAATAGATTCTCGCTTGATTACAGTGGTCATCCCGCCCCACGAGCGTAACCTGCCCCATTAGACTAAACAAAGCCCTGATCCCATCGCTAAAAAGCGAGAGGTTGGGTTTACTACACGAGACTTGTGTCCCCTTTGAATGTGGGTAGCAGATAAATACAGTCTACTCGTACTAGTGGGTAAATAGATTCTCGCTTGATTACAGTGGTCATCCCCCCCACGAGCGTAACCTGCCCCATTAGACTAAACAAAGCCCTGATCCCATCGCTAAAAAGCGAGAGGTTGGGTTTACTACACGAGACTTGTGTCCCATTTGAATGTGGGTAGCAGATAAATACAGTCTACTCATAGTAGTGGGTAAATAGATTCTCGCTTGATTACAGTGGTCATCCCACCCCACGAGCGTAACCTGCCCCATTAGACTAAACAAAGCCCTGATCCCATCGCTAAAAAGCGAGAGGTTGGGTTTACTACACGATACTTGTGTCCCCTTTGAATGTGGGTAGCAGATAAATACAGTCTACTCGTACTAGTGGGTAAATAGATTCTCGCTTGATTACAGTGGTCATCCCGCCCCACGAGCGTAACCTGCCCCATTAGACTAAACAAAGCCCTGATCCCATCGCTAAAAAGCGAGAGGTTGGGTTTACTACACGATACTTGTGTCCCCTTTGAATGTGGGTAGCAGATAAATACAGTCTACTCGTACTAGTGGGTAAATAGATTCTCGCTTGATTACAGTGGTCATCCCGCCCCACGAGCGTAACCTGCCCCATTAGACTAAACAAAGCCCTGATCCCATCGCTAAAAAGCGAGAGGGTTGGGTTTACTACACGATACTTGTGTCCCCTTTGAATGTGGGTAGCAGATAAATACAGTCTACTCGTACTAGTGGGTAAATAGATTCTCGCTTGATTACAGTGGTCATCCCGCCCCACGAGCGTAACCTGCCCCATTAGACTAAACAAAGCCCTGATCCCATCGCTAAAAAGCGAGAGGGTTGGGTTTACTACACGATACTTGTGTCCCCTTTGAATGTGGGTAGCAGATAAATACAGTCTACTCGTACTAGTGGGTAAATAGATTCTCGCTTGATTACAGTGGTCATCCCGCCCCACGAGCGTAACCTGCCCCATTAGACTAAACAAAGCCCTGATCCCATCGCTAAAAAGCGAGAGGTTGGGTTTACTACACGATACTTGTGTCCCCTTTGAATGTGGGTAGCAGATAAATACAGTCTACTCGTACTAGTGGGTAAATAGATTCTCGCTTGATTACAGTGGTCATCCCCCCACGAGCGTAACCTGCCCCATTAGACTAAACAAAGCCCTGATCCCATCGCTAAAAAGCGAGAGGTTGGGTTTACTACACGATACTTGTGTCCCCTTTGAATGTGGGTAGCAGATAAATACAGTCTACTCGTACTAGTGGGTAAATAGATTCTCGCTTGATTACAGTGGTCATCCCCCCACGAGCGTAACCTGCCCCATTAGACTAAACAAAGCCCTGATCCCATCGCTAAAAAGCGAGAGGGTTGGGTTTACTACACGAGACTTGTGTCCCCTTTGAATGTGGGTAGCAGATAAATACAGTCTACTCGTACTAGTGGGTAAATAGATTCTCGCTTGATTACAGTGGTCATCCCGCCCCACGAGCGTAACCTGCCCCATTAGACTAAACAAAGCCCTGATCCCATCGCTAAAAAGCGAGAGGGTTGGGTTTACTACACGAGACTTGTGTCCCCTTTGAATGTGGGTAGCAGATAAATACAGTCTACTCGTACTAGTGGGTAAATAGATTCTCGCTTGATTACAGTGGTCATCCCGCCCCACGAGCGTAACCTGCCCCATTAGACTAAACAAAGCCCTGATCCCATCGCTAAAAAGCGAGAGGTTGGGTTTACTACACGATACTTGTGTCCCCTTTGAATGTGGGTAGCAGATAAATACAGTCTACTCGTACTAGTGGGTAAATAGATTCTCGCTTGATTACAGTGGTCATCCCGCCCCACGAGCGTAACCTGCCCCATTAGACTAAACAAAGCCCTGATCCCATCGCTAAAAAGCGAGAGGTTGGGTTTACTACACGATACTTGTGTCCCCTTTGAATGTGGGTAGCAGATAAATACAGTCTACTCGTACTAGTGGGTAAATAGATTCTCGCTTGATTACAGTGGTCATCCCGCCCCACGAGCGTAACCTGCCCCATTAGACTAAACAAAGCCCTGATCCCATCGCTAAAAAGCGAGATTGGGTTTACTACACGATACTTGTGTCCCCTTTGAATGTGGGTAGCAGATAAATACAGTCTACTCGTACTAGTGGGTAAATAGATTCTCGCTTGATTACAGTGGTCATCCCCCCACGAGCGTAACCTGCCCCATTAGACTAAACAAAGCCCTGATCCCATCGCTAAAAAGCGAGAGGTTGGGTTTACTACACGATACTTGTGTCCCCTTTGAATGTGGGTAGCAGATAAATACAGTCTACTCGTACTAGTGGGTAAATAGATTCTCGCTTGATTACAGTGGTCATCCCGCCCCACGAGCGTAACCTGCCCCATTAGACTAAACAAAGCCCTGATCCCATCGCTAAAAAGCGAGAGGTTGGGTTTACTACACGATACTTGTGTCCCCTTTGAATGTGGGTAGCAGATAAATACAGTCTACTCGTACTAGTGGGTAAATAGATTCTCGCTTGATTACAGTGGTCATCCCCCCCACGAGCGTAACCTGCCCCATTAGACTAAACAAAGCCCTGATCCCATCGCTAAAAAGCGAGAGGTTGGGTTTACTACACGAGACTTGTGTCCCCTTTGAATGTGGGTAGCAGATAAATACAGTCTACTCGTACTAGTGGGTAAATAGATTCTCGCTTGATTACAGTGGTCATCCCCCCACGAGCGTAACCTGCCCCATTAGACTAAACAAAGCCCTGATCCCATCGCTAAAAAGCGAGAGGTTGGGTTTACTACACGATACTTGTGTCCCCTTTGAATGTGGGTAGCAGATAAATACAGTCTACTCGTACTAGTGGGTAAATAGATTCTCGCTTGATTACAGTGGTCATCCCGCCCCACGAGCGTAACCTGCCCCATTAGACTAAACAAAGCCCTGATCCCATCGCTAAAAAGCGAGAGGGTTGGGTTTACTACACGAGACTTGTGTCCCCTTTGAATGTGGGTAGCAGATAAATACAGTCTACTCGTACTAGTGGGTAAATAGATTCTCGCTTGATTACAGTGGTCATCCCGCCCCACGAGCGTAACCTGCCCCATTAGACTAAACAAAGCCCTGATCCCATCGCTAAAAAGCGAGAGGGTTGGGTTTACTACACGAGACTTGTGTCCCCTTTGAATGTGGGTAGCAGATAAATACAGTCTACTCGTACTAGTGGGTAAATAGATTCTCGCTTGATTACAGTGGTCATCCCGCCCCACGAGCGTAACCTGCCCCATTAGACTAAACAAAGCCCTGATCCCATCGCTAAAAAGCGAGAGGGTTGGGTTTACTACACGAGACTTGTGTCCCCTTTGAATGTGGGTAGCAGATAAATACAGTCTACTCGTACTAGTGGGTAAATAGATTCTCGCTTGATTACAGTGGTCATCCCCCCCACGAGCGTAACCTGCCCCATTAGACTAAACAAAGCCCTGATCCCATCGCTAAAAAGCGAGAGGGTTGGGTTTACTACACGAGACTTGTGTCCCCTTTGAATGTGGGTAGCAGATAAATACAGTCTACTCGTACTAGTGGGTAAATAGATTCTCGCTTGATTACAGTGGTCATCCCGCCCCACGAGCGTAACCTGCCCCATTAGACTAAACAAAGCCCTGATCCCATCGCTAAAAAGCGAGAGGTTGGGTTTACTACACGAGACTTGTGTCCCCTTTGAATGTGGGTAGCAGATAAATACAGTCTACTCGTACTAGTGGGTAAATAGATTCTCGCTTGATTACAGTGGTCATCCCGCCCCACGAGCGTAACCTGCCCCATTAGACTAAACAAAGCCCTGATCCCATCGCTAAAAAGCGAGAGGTTGGGTTTACTACACGAGACTTGTGTCCCCTTTGAATGTGGGTAGCAGATAAATACAGTCTACTCGTACTAGTGGGTAAATAGATTCTCGCTTGATTACAGTGGTCATCCCCCCACGAGCGTAACCTGCCCCATTAGACTAAACAAAGCCCTGATCCCATCGCTAAAAAGCGAGAGGGTTGGGTTTACTACACGATACTTGTGTCCCCTTTGAATGTGGGTAGCAGATAAATACAGTCTACTCGTACTAGTGGGTAAATAGATTCTCGCTTGATTACAGTGGTCATCCCGCCCCACGAGCGTAACCTGCCCCATTAGACTAAACAAAGCCCTGATCCCATCGCTAAAAAGCGAGAGGGTTGGGTTTACTACACGATACTTGTGTCCCCTTTGAATGTGGGTAGCAGATAAATACAGTCTACTCGTACTAGTGGGTAAATAGATTCTCGCTTGATTACAGTGGTCATCCCCCCCACGAGCGTAACCTGCCCCATTAGACTAAACAAAGCCCTGATCCCATCGCTAAAAAGCGAGAGGTTGGGTTTACTACACGAGACTTGTGTCCCCTTTGAATGTGGGTAGCAGATAAATACAGTCTACTCGTACTAGTGGGTAAATAGATTCTCGCTTGATTACAGTGGTCATCCCCCCACGAGCGTAACCTGCCCCATTAGACTAAACAAAGCCCTGATCCCATCGCTAAAAAGCGAGAGGTTGGGTTTACTACACGATACTTGTGTCCCCTTTGAATGTGGGTAGCAGATAAATACAGTCTACTCGTACTAGTGGGTAAATAGATTCTCGCTTGATTACAGTGGTCATCCCGCCCCACGAGCGTAACCTGCCCCATTAGACTAAACAAAGCCCTGATCCCATCGCTAAAAAGCGAGAGGTTGGGTTTACTACACGATACTTGTGTCCCCTTTGAATGTGGGTAGCAGATAAATACAGTCTACTCGTACTAGTGGGTAAATAGATTCTCGCTTGATTACAGTGGTCATCCCCCCACGAGCGTAACCTGCCCCATTAGACTAAACAAAGCCCTGATCCCATCGCTAAAAAGCGAGAGGTTGGGTTTACTACACGAGACTTGTGTCCCCTTTGAATGTGGGTAGCAGATAAATACAGTCTACTCGTACTAGTGGGTAAATAGATTCTCGCTTGATTACAGTGGTCATCCCGCCCCACGAGCGTAACCCCCCCATTAGACTAAACAAAGCCCTGATCCCATCGCTAAAAAGCGAGAGGGTTGGGTTTACTACACGAGACTTGTGTCCCCTTTGAATGTGGGTAGCAGATAAATACAGTCTACTCGTACTAGTGGGTAAATAGATTCTCGCTTGATTACAGTGGTCATCCCGCCCCACGAGCGTAACCTGCCCCATTAGACTAAACAAAGCCCTGATCCCATCGCTAAAAAGCGAGAGGGTTGGGTTTACTACACGAGACTTGTGTCCCCTTTGAATGTGGGTAGCAGATAAATACAGTCTGCTCGTACTAGTGGGTAAATAGATTCTCGCTTGATTACAGTGGTCATCCCCCCCACGAGCGTAACCTGCCCCATTAGACTAAACAAAGCCCTGATCCCATCGCTAAAAAGCGAGAGGTTGGGTTTACTACACGACTTGTGTCCCTTTGAATGTGGGTAGCAGATAAATACAGTCTGCTCGTACTAGTGGGTAAATAGATTCTCGCTTGATTAAAGTGGTCATACCGCCCACGAAGCGTCACCTGCCCCATTAGACTAAACAAAGCCCTGATCCCATCGCTAAAAAGCGAGAGGATTGGGTTTACTACACGAACTTGTGTCCCTTTTGAATGTGGGTAGCAGATAAATACAGTCTACTCATGATAGTGGGTAAATAGATTCTCGCTTGATTACAGTGGTCATCCCACCCCACGAGCGTAACCTGCCCATTAGACTAAACAAAGCCCTGATCCATCGCTAAAAAGCGAGAGGTTGGGTTTACTACACGAACTTGTGTCCCTTTGAATGTGGGTAGCAGATAAATACAGTCTACTCGTACTAGTGGGTAAATAGATTTCGCTTGATTACAGTGGTCATCCGCCCACGAGCGTAACCTGCCCCATTAGACTAAACAAAGCCCTGATCCCATCGCTAAAAAGCGAGAGGTTGGGTTTACTACACGAACTTGTGTCCCTTTGAATGTGGGTAGCAGATAAATACAGTCTACTCGTACTAGTGGGTAAATAGATTCTCGCTTGATTACAGTGGTCATCCCGCCCCACGAGCGTAACCTGCCCCATTAGACTAAACAAAGCCCTGATCCCATCGCTAAAAAGCGAGAGGTGGGTTTACTACACGATACTTGTGTCCTTTGAATGTGGGTAGCAGATAAATACAGTCTACTCGTACTAGTGGGTAAATAGATTTCGCTTGATTACAGTGGTCATCCCGACCCAACGAGCGTAACCTGCCCATTAGACTAAACAAAGCCTGATCCCATCGCTAAAAAGCGAGAGGTTGGGTTTACTACACGATACTTGTGTCCCTTTGAATGTGGGTAGCAGATAAATACAGTCTACTCGTACTAGTGGGTAAATAGATTGTCGCTTGATTACAGTGGTCATCCCGCCCCACGAGCGTAACCTGCCCATTAGATTAAACAAAGCCCTAATCCCATCGCTAAAAAGCGAGAGGTTGGGTTTACTACACGATACTTGTGTCCCTTTGAATGTGGGTAGCAGATAAATACAGTCTACTCGTACTAGTGGTTAAATAGATTGCGCTTGATTACAGTGGTCATCCGCCCCACGAGCGTAACCTGCCCCATTAGACTAAACAAACCCTAATCCCATCGCTAAAAAGCGAGAGGTTGGGTTTACTACACGAGACTTGTGTCCCCTTTGAATGTGGGTAGCAGATAATACAGTCTCTCTATAGTGGTAAATAGATTGTCGCTTGATTACAGTGGTCATCCACCCACGAGCGTAACCTGCCCATTAGACTAAACAAAGCCCTATCCCATCGCTAAAAAGCGAGAGGTTGGGTTTACTACACGAACTTGTTGTCCCTTTGAATGTGGGTAGCAGATAAATACAGTTCTCGTCTAGTGGGTAAATAGATTTCTGCTTGATTACAGTGGTCATCCCGCCCACGAGCGTAACCTGCCCCATTAGACTAAACAAAGCCCTGATCCCATCGCTAAAAAGCGAGAGGTTGGGTTACTACACGATACTTGTGTCCCTTTGAATGTGGGTAGCAGATAAATACAGTTCTCGTCTAGTGGGTAAATAGATTCTCGCTTGATTACAGTGGTCATCCGCCCCCGAGCGTAACCTGCCCCATTAGACTAAACAAAGCCCTGATCCCATCGCTAAAAAGCGAGAGGTTGGGTTTACTACACGAAACTTTTGTCCCTTTGAATGTGGGTAGCAGATAAATACAGTCTACTCGTATTAGTGGGTAAATAGATTTCCGCTTGATTACAGTGGTCATCCGCCCACGAGCGTAACCTGCCCATTAGACTAAACAAAGCCCTGATCCCATCGCTAAAAAGCGAGAGGTTGGGTTTACTACACGATACTTGTGTCCCCTTTGAATGTGGGTAGCAGATAAATACAGTCTACTCGTACTAGTGGGTAATAGATTTCGCTTGATTACAGTGGTCATCCGCCCCCGAGCGTAACCTGCCCCATTAGACTAAACAAAGCCCTATCCCATCGCTAAAAAGCGAGAGGTTGGGTTTACTACACGATACTTGTGTCCCCTTTGAATGTGGGTAGCAGATAAATACAGTCTACTCGTACTAGTGGGTAAATAGATTCTCGCTTGATTACGTGGTGGTCATCCCGCCCACGAGCGTAACCTGCCCATTAGACTAAACAAAGCCCTAATCCATCGCTAAAAGGCGAGAGGTTGGGTTTACTACACGATACTTTGTCCCCTTTGAATGTGGGTAGACAGATAATACAGTCTACTCGTACTAGTGGGTAAATAGATTTCGCTTGATTACAGTGGTCATCCCGCCCCACGAGGCGTAACCTGCCCCATTAGACTAAACAAAGCCTGATCCCATCGCTAAAAAGCGAGAGGTTGGGTTTACTACAGAACTTGTGTCCCTTTGAATGTGGTAGCAGATAAATACAGTCTACTCGTACTAGTGGGTAAATAGATTCGCTTGATTACAGTGGTCATCCCGACCCACGAGCGTAACCTGCCCCATTAGACTAAACAAAGCCCTGATCCCATCGCTAAAAAGCGAGAGGTGGGTTTACTACACGATACTGTGTCCCTTTGAATGTGGGTAGCAGATAAATACAGTTCTCGTCTAGTGGTAAATAGATTTCGCTTGATTACAGTGGTCATCCGCCCACGAGCGTAACCCCCCATTAGACTAAACAAAGCCCTGATCCCATCGCTAAAAAGCGAGAGGTTGGGTTTACTACACGAACTTGTGTCCCTTTGAATGTGGGTAGCAGATAAATACAGTTCTCGTCTAGTGGGTAAATAGATTCTCGCTTGATTACAGTGGTCATCCGCCCCCGAGCGTAACCTGCCCCATTAGACTAAACAAAGCCCTGATCCCATCGCTAAAAAGCGAGAGGTTGGGTTTACTACACGATACTTTTGTCCCCTTTGAATGTGGGTAGCAGATAAATACAGTCTACTCGTATTAGTGGTAAATAGATTTCGCTTGATTACAGTGGTCATCCGCCCCACGAGCGTAACCTGCCCCATTAGACTAAACAAAGCCCTGATCCCATCGCTAAAAAGCGAGAGGTTGGGTTTACTACACGAACTTTTGTCCCTTTGAATGTGGGTAGCAGATAAATACAGTCTCTCGTACTAGTGGGTAAATAGATTTCGCTTGATTACAGTGGTCATCCCGACCCACGAGCGTAACCTGCCCCATTAGACTAAACAAAGCCCTGATCCCATCGCTAAAAAGCGAGAGTTGGGTTTACTACACGATACTTTTGTCCCCTTTGAATGTGGGTAGCAGATAAATACAGTCTACTCGTACTAGTGGGTAAATAGATTTCGCTTGATTACAGTGGTCATCCCGCCCCACGAGCGTAACCTGCCCATTAGACTAAACAAAGCCCTAATCCCATCGCTAAAAAGCGAGAGATTGGGTTTACTACACGATACTTGTGTCCCTTTGAATGTGGGTAGCAGATAAATACAGTTCTCGTACTAGTGGGTAAATAGATTTCGCTTGATTACAGTGGTCATCCCGCCCCACGAGCGTAACCTGCCCCATTAGACTAAACAAAGCCCTGATCCCATCGCTAAAAAGCGAGAGGTTGGGTTTACTACACGAACTTTGTCCCCTTTGAATGTGGGTAGCAGATAAATACAGTCTACTCGTACTAGTGGGTAAATAGATTGTCGCTTGATTACAGTGGTCATCCCGCCCACGAGCGTAACCTGCCCCATTAGACTAAACAAAGCCCTAATCCCATCGCTAAAAAGCGAGAGTTGGGTTTACTACACGAACTTTGGTCCCCTTTGAATGTGGGTAGCAGATAAATACAGTCTACTCGTACTAGTGGGTAAATAGATTTCGCTTGATTACAGTGGTCATCCCGCCCACGAGCGTAACCTGCCCCATTAGACTAAACAAAGCCCTAATCCAATCGCTAAAAGCGAGAGGTGGGTTTACTACACGATACTTTTGTCCCCTTTGAATGTGGGTAGCAGATAAATACAGTCTACTCGTACTAGTGGGTAAATAGATTCTCGCTTGATTACAGTGGTCATCCCGACCCACGAGCGTAACCTGCCCCATTAGACTAAACAAAGCCCTAATCCCATCGCTAAAAAGCGAGAGGTTGGGTTTACTACACGATACTTTTGTCCCCTTTGAATGTGGGTAGCAGATAAATACAGTCTACTCGTACTAGTGGGTAAATAGATTTGCGCTTGATTAAGTGGTCATCCCGCCCCACGAGCGTAACCTGCCCCATTAGACTAAACAAAGCCCTAATCCCATCGCTAAAAAGCGAGAGGGTTGGTTTACTACACGATACTTGTGTCCCTTTGAATGTGGGTAGCAGATAAATACAGTCTACTCGTACTAGTGGGTAAATAGATTTCGCTTGATTACAGTGGTCATCCGCCCCACGAGCGTAACCTGCCATTAGACTAAACAAAGCCCTAATCCCATCGCTAAAAAGCGAGAGGTTGGTTAACTACACGATACTTGTGTCCCTTTGAATGTGGGTAGCAGATAAATACAGTCTACTCGTACTAGTGGGTAAATAGATTCGCTTGATTACAGTGGTCATCCCGCCCCACGAGCGTAACCTGCCCATTAGACTAAACAAAGCCCTAATCCCATCGCTAAAAAGCGAGAGGATTGGGTTTACTACACGATACTTGTGTCCCTTTGAAGTGGGTAGCAGATAAATACAGTCTACTCGTACTAGTGGGTAAATAGATTGTCGCTTGATTACAGTGGTCATCCCGCCCCACGAGCGTAACCTGCCCCATTAGACTAAACAAAGCCTATCCATCGCTAAAAAGCGAGAGGATTGGGTTTACTACACGATACTTGTGTCCCCTTTGAATGTGGGTAGCAGATAAATACAGTCTACTCGTACTAGTGGGTAAATAGATTCTCGCTTGATTACGTGGTCATCCGCCCACGAGCGTAACCTGCCCCATTAGACTAAACAAAGCCCTATCCCATCGCTAAAAAGCGAGAGGATTGGGTTTACTACACGATACTTGTCCCTGGAATGTGGGTAGCAGATAAATACAGTCTACTCGTACTAGTGGGTAAATAGATTTCGTTTGATTACAGTGGTCATCCCGCCCAGAGCGTAACCTGCCATTAGACTAAACAAAGCCCTGATCCCATCGCTAAAAAGCGGAGGATTGGGTTTACTACACGATACTTTTGTCCCTTTGAATGTGGGTAGCAGATAAATACAGTCTACTCGTACTAGTGGGTAAATAGATTCTCGCTTGATTACAGTGGTCATCCCGCCCCACGAGGTAACCTGCCCCATTAGCTAAACAAAGCCCTAATCCCATCGCTAAAAGCGAGAGGTTGGTTTACTACACGATACTTTGTCCCTTTGAATGGGGGTACAGATAAATACAGTCTACTCTACTAGTGGGTAAATAGATTGTCGCTTGATTACAGTGGTCATCCCACCCACGAGCGTAACCTGCCCCATTAGACTAAACAAAGCCCTGATCCCATCGCTAAAAAGCGAGAGGATTGGGTTTACTACACGATACTTGTGTCCCCTTTGAATGTGGGTAGCAGATAAATACAGTCTACTCGACTAGTGGGTAAATAGATTTCGCTTGATTACAGTGGTCATCCCGCCCCACGAGCGTAACCTGCCCATTAGACTAAACAAAGCCCTAATCCCATCGCTAAAAAGCGAGAGGTTGGTTTACTACACGATACTTGTGTCCCCTTTGAAGTGGGTAGCAGATAAATACAGTCTACTCGTACTAGTGGGTAAATAGATTGTCGCTTGATTACAGTGGTCTTCCCGCCCCACGAGCGTAACCTGCCCATTAGACTAAACAAAGCCCTAATCCCATCGCTAAAAAGCGAGAGGATTGGGTTTACTACACGATACTTGTGTCCCCTTTGAATGTGGGTAGCAGATAAATACAGTCTACTCGTACTAGTGGGTAAATAGATTCTCGCTTGATTACAGTGGTCATCCCGCCACGAGCGTAACCTGCCCCATTAGACTAAACAAGCCCAATCCCATCGCTAAAAAGCGAGAGGTTGGTTTACTACACGATACTTGTTCCCTTTGAATGTGGGTAGCAGATAAATACGTCATCTCGTACTATTGGGTAAATAGATTTCGCTTGATTACAGTGGTCATCCCGCCCACGAGCGTAACCTGCCCATTAGACTAAACAAAGCCTGATCCCATCGCTAAAAAGCGAGAGGTTGGTTTTACTACACGATACTTGTTCCCCTTTGAATGTGGGTAGCAGATAAATACGTCTACTGTACTAGTGGGTAAATAGATTCTCGCTTGATTACAGTGGTCATCCCGCCCCGAGAGTAACCTGCCCCATTAGACTAAACAAAGCCCTAATCCCATCGCTAAAAAGCGAGAGGTTGGTTTACTACACGATACTTTTGTCCCTTTGAATGGGGTAGCAGATAAATACAGTCTACTCGTACTAGTGGGTAAATAGATTTTCGCTTGATTACAGTGGTCATCCCCCCACGAGCGTAACTGCCCATTAGACTAAACAAAGCCCTGATCCCATCGCTAAAAAGCGAGATTGGGTTTACTACACGATACTTGTGTCCCTTTGAATGTGGGTAGCAGTATAATACAGTCTACTCGTACTAGTGGGTAATAGATTTCGCTTGATTACAGTGGTCATCCCGCCCACGAGCGTAACCTGCCCCATTAGACTAAACAAAGCCCTATCCCATCGCTAAAAGCGGAGAGATTGGGTTTATACACGATACTTGTGTCCCTTTGAATGTGGGTAGCAGATAAATACAGTCTACTCTACTAGTGGGTAAATAGATTGTCGCTTGATTACAGTGGTCATCCCGCCCACGAGCGTAACCTGCCCATTAGACTAAACAAAGCCCTAATCCCATCGCTAAAAAGGAGAGGATTGGGTTTATACACGATACTTGTGTCCCCTTTGAATGTGGGTAGCAGATAACATAGTCTACTCTCTAATGGGTAAATAGATTGTCGCTTGATTACAGTGGTCATCCCCACCCACAGGCGTAACCTGCCCATTAGACTAAACAAAGCCCTAATCCCATCGCTAAAAAGCGAGAGGATTGGGTTTACTACACGATACTTGTGTCCCCTTTGAATGTGGGTAGCAGATAATACAGTCTACTCGTACTAGTGGGTAAATAGATTCCGCTTGATTACAGTGGTCATCCCGCCCACGAGCGTAACCTGCCCCATTAGACTACAAAGCCCTATCCATCGCTAAAAAGCGAGAGATTGGGTTTACTACACGTACTTGTGTCCCTTTGAATGTGGGTAGCAGATAAATACAGTCTCTGTCTAGTGGGTAAATAGATTTCGCTTGATTACAGTGGTCCCCCCACGAGCGTAACCTGCCCCATTAGACTAAACAAAGCCCTGATCCCATCGCTAAAAGCGAGAGGATTGGGTTTACTACACGATACTTTGTTCCTTTGAATGTGGGTAGCAGATAAATACAGTCTACTCGTACTAGTGGGTAAATAGATTGTCGCTTGATTACAGTGGTCATCCCGCCCCACGAGCGTAACCTGCCCCATTAACTAAACAAAGCCCTAATCCCATCGCTAAAAAGCGAGAGGTTGGGTTTACTAACACGATACTTTTGTCCCCTTGAATGTGGGTAGCAGATAAATACAGTCTACTCGTACTAGTGGGTAAATAGATTTCGCTTGATTACAGTGGTCATCCCGCCCACGAGGTAACCTGCCCCATTAGACTAAACAAAGCCCTAATCCCATCGCTAAAAGCGAGAGGTTGGGTTTACTACACGATACTTTTGTCCCTTTGAATGTGGGTAGCAGATAAATACAGTCTACTCGTACTAGTGGGTAAATAGATTTCGCTTGATTACAGTGGTCATCCCGACCCACGAGCTAACCTGCCCATTAGACTAAACAAAGCCCTGATCCCATCGCTAAAAAGCGAGAGGTTGGGTTTACTACACGATACTTGTGTCCCCTTTGAATGTGGTAGCAGATAAATACAGTCTACTCGTACTAGTGGGTAAAAGATTCTCGCTTGATTACGGTGGTCATCCCGCCACGAGCGTACCTGCCCATTAGACTAAACAAAGCCCTAATCCCATCGCTAAAAAGCGAGAGGATTGGGTTTACTACACGATACTTTGTTCCCTTTGAATGTGGGTAGCAGATAAATACAGTCTCTCGTACTAGTGGTAAATAGATTTCGCTTGATTACAGTGGTCATCCCGCCACGAGCGTAACCTGCCCCATTAGACTAAACAAAGCCCTGATCCCATCGCTAAAAAGCGAGAGTTGGGTTTACTACACGATACTTTTGTCCCTTTGAATGTGGGTAGCAGATAATACAGTCTACTCGTATAGTGGGTAAATAGATTCTCGCTTGATTACAGTGGTCATCCCGCCCCACGAGGTAACCTGCCCCATTAGACTAAACAAAGCCCTAATCCCATCGCTAAAAAGCGGGAGGATTGGGTTTTACACGAGACTTGTTCCTTTGATGTGGGTAGCAGATAAATACAGTCTCTCGTATAGTGGGTAAATAGATTTCGCTTGATTACAGTGGTCATCCCGCCCGAGCGTAACCTGCCCCATTAGACTAAACAAAGCCCTGATCCCATCGCTAAAAAGCGAGAGTTGGTTTACTACACGATACTTTGTCCCTTTGAATGTGGGTAGCAGATAAATACAGTCTACTCGTACTAGTGGGTAAATAGATTTCGCTTGATTACAGTGGTCATCCCGCCCCACGAGGTAACCTGCCCCATTAGACTAAACAAAGCCCTAATCCCATCGCTAAAAAGCGGAGATTGGGTTTACTACACGATACTTTTGTCCCCTTTGAATGTGGGTAGCAGATAAATACAGTCTACTCGTACTAGTGGGTAAAATAATTTCGCTTGATTACAGTGGTCATCCCGCCCACGAGCGTAACCTGCCCCATTAGACTAAACAAAGCCCTAATCCATCGCTAAAAGCGAGAGGATTGGGTTTACTACACGATACTTTTGTCCCCTTTGAATGTGGGTAGCAGATAAATACTACTACTCGTACTATTGGGTAAATAGATTCTCGCTTGATTACAGTGGTCATCCGACCCACGAGCGTAACCTGCCCCATTAGACTAAACAAAGCCCTAGATCCCATCGCTAAAAAGCGAGAGGATTGGGTTTACTACACGATACTTTGTCCCCTTTGAATGTGGGTAGCAGATAAATACAGTCTACTCGTACTAGTGGGTAAATAGATTCTCGCTTGATTCAAGTGGTCATCCCGCCCCACGAGCGTAACTGCCCATTAAGCTAAACAAAGCCTAATCCCATCGCGCTAAAAAGCGAGAGGTTGGTTTACTACACGATACTTGTGTCCCTTTGAATGTGGGTAGCAGATAAATACAGTCTACTCGTACTAGTGGGTAAATAGATTTCCGCTTGATTACAGTGGTCATCCGCCCCACGAGCGTAACCTGCCCATTAGACTAAACAAAGCCCTATCCCATCGCTAAAAGCGAGAGGTTGGTTTACTACACGATACTTGTTCCCCTTTGAATGTGGGAGCAGATAAATACAGTCTACTCGTACTAGTGGGTAAATAGATTTCGCTTGATTACAGTGGTCATCCCGCCCCACGAGCGTAACCTGCCCATTAGACTAAACAAAGCCCTAATCCCATCGCTAAAAAGCGAGAGGTTGGTTTACTACACGATACTTGTGTCCCTTTGAAGTGGGTAGCAGATAAATACAGTCTACTCGTACTAGTGGGTAAATAGATTGTCGCTTGATTACAGTGGTCATCCGCCCCACGAGCGTAACCTGCCCCATTAGACTAAACAAAGCCCTAATCCCATCGCTAAAAAGCGAGAGGTTGGGTTTACTACACGATACTTGTGTCCCTTTGAATGTGGGTAGCAGATAAATACAGTCTACTCGTACTAGTGGGTAAATAGATTTCGCTTGATTACGGTGGTCATCCCGCCACGAGCGTACCTGCCCCATTAGACTAAACAAAGCCCTAATCCCATCGCAAAAAGCGAGAGGTTGGTTTACTACACGATACTTGTTCCCTTGAATGTGGGTAGCAGATAAATACAGTCTACTCGTACTAGTGGGTAAATAGATTGTCGCTTGATTACAGTGGTCATCCCGCCCACGAGCGTAACCTGCCCATTAGACTAAACAAAGCCCTGATCCCATCGCTAAAAAGCGAGAGGTTGGGTTTACTACACGAACTTGTTTCCCCTTTGAATGTGGTAGCAGATAAATACAGTCTACTCGTACTAGTGGGTAAATAGATTCTCGCTTGATTACAGTGGTCATCCCGCCCCACGAGGTAACCTGCCCCATTAGACTAAACAAAGCCCTAATCCCATCGCTAAAAAGCGAGAGGATTGGTTTACTACACGATACTTTTGTCCCCTTTGAATGTGGGTAGCAGATAATACAGTCTACTCGTACTAGTGGGTAAATAGATTTCGCTTGATTACAGTGGTCATCCCGCCCACGAGCGTAACCTGCCCCATTAGACTAAACAAAGCCCTGATCCCATCGCTAAAAAGCGAGAGTTGGGTTTACTACACGATACTGTGTCCCTTTGAATGTGGGTAGCAGATAAATACAGTCTATTCGTACTAGTGGGTAAATAGATTTCGCTTGATTACAGTGGTCATCCCGCCCCACGAGCGTAACCTGCCCCATTAGACTAAACAAAGCCCTAATCCCATCGCTAAAAAGCGAGAGGTTGGGTTTACTACACGATACTTGTGTCCCCTTTGAATGTGGGTAGCAGATAAATACAGTCTACTGCTACTAGTGGGTAAATAGATTGTCGCTTGATTACAGTGTCATCCCGCCCCACGAGCGTACCTGCCCCATTAGACTAAACAAAGCCCTAATCCCATCGCTAAAAAGCGAGAGGTTGGGTTTATACACGATACTTGTGTCCCCTTTGAATGTGGGTAGCAGATAAATACAGTCTACTCTACTAGTGGGTAAATAGATTTCGCTTGATTACAGTGGTCATCCCGCCCCACGAGCGTAACCTGCCCCATTAGACTAAACAAAGCCCTGATCCCATCGCTAAAAAGCGAGAGGTTGGGTTTATACACGATACTTGTGTCCCCTTTGAATGTGGGTAGCAGATAAATACAGTCTACTCTACTAGTGGGTAAATAGATTGTCGCTTGATTACAGTGGTCATCCCGCCCACGAGCGTAACCTGCCCCATTAGACTAAACAAAGCCCTAATCCCATCGCTAAAAAGCGAGAGGTTGGGTTTACTACACGATACTTGTGTCCCCTTTGAATGTGGGTAGCAGATAAATACAGTCTACTCGTACTAGTGGGTAAATAGATTCTCGCTTGATTACAGTGGTCATCCCGACCCACGAGCGTAACCCCCCATTAGACTAACAAAGCCCTAATCCCATCGCTAAAAAGCGAGAGGTTGGGTTTACTACACGATACTTGTGTCCCCTTTGAATGTGGGTAGCAGATAAATACAGTCTCTCGTCTAGTGGGTAAATAGATTGTCGCTTGATTACAGTGGTCATCCCGCCCACGAGCGTAACCTGCCCCATTAGACTAAACAAACGCCTGATCCCATCGCTAAAAACGAGAGGATTGGGTTTACTACACGATACTTTTGTCCCTTTGAATGTGGGTAGCAGATAAATACAGTCTACTCGTACTATGGGTAAATAGATTGTCGCTTGATTACAGTGGTCATCCCGCCCACGAGCGTAACCTGCCCATTAGACTAAACAAAGCCCTAATCCCATCGCTAAAAAGCGAGAGGATTGGGTTTACTACACGAACTTTTGT
The DNA here is from genome assembly GCA_023376005.1 of Doryteuthis pealeii. NCBI lineage: Eukaryota > Metazoa > Mollusca > Cephalopoda > Myopsida > Loliginidae > Doryteuthis > Doryteuthis pealeii. The sequence continues at coordinate 37,580 of JALAJA010000132.1, read as the reverse complement.
CCCCTTTGAATGTGGGTAGCAGATAAATACAGTCTACTCGTACTAGTGGGTAAATAGATTCCGCTTGATTACAGTGGTCATCCCGCCCCACGAGCGTAACCTGCCCCATTAGACTAAACAAAGCCCTAATCCATCGCTAAAAGCGAGAGGTTGGGTTTACTACACGAGACTTTTGTCCCCTTTGAATGTGGGTAGCAGATAAATACAGTCTACTCGTACTAGTGGGTAAATAGATTTCGCTTGATTACAGTGGTCATCCCGCCCACGAGCGTAACCTGCCCATTAGACTAAACAAAGCCCTAATCCCATCGCTAAAAAGCGAGAGGTTGGGTTTACTACACGATACTTGTGTCCCCTTTGAATTGGGTAGCAGATAAATCAGTCTACTCGTACTAGTGGGTAAATAGATTCTCGCTTGATTACAGTGGTCATCCCGCCCCACGAGCGTAACCGCCCCATTAGACTAAAAAGCCCTATCCCATCGCTAAAAAGCGAGAGGTTGGGTTTACTACACGATACTTGTGTCCCTTTGAATGTGGGTAGCAGATAAATACAGTTCTCGTCTAGTGGGTAAATAGATTTGCTTGATTACAGTGGTCATCCCCCCCACGAGCGTAACCTGCCCCATTAGACTAAACAAAGCCCTGATCCCATCGCTAAAACAGAGGATTGGGTTTACTACACGATACTTGTGTCCCTTTGAATGTGGGTAGCAGATAAATACAGTCTACTCGTACTAGTGGGTAAATAGATTTCGCTTGATTACAGTGGTCATCCCGCCCCACGAGCGTAACCTCGCCATTAGACTAAACAAAGCCCTAATCCCATCGCTAAAAAGCGAGAGGTTGGGTTTACTACCGATACTTTGTCCCCTTTGAATGTGGGTAGCAGATAAATCAGTCTACTCGTACTAGTGGGTAAATAGATTCTCGCTTGATTACAGTGGTCATCCGCCCACGAGCGTAACCTGCCCCATTAGACTAAACAAAGCCCTAATCCATCGCTAAAAGCGAGAGGATTGGGTTTACTACACGAACTTTTGTCCCTTTGAATGTGGGTAGCAGATAAATACAGTCTACTCGTACTAGTGGGTAAATAGATTTCGCTTGATTACAGTGGTCATCCCGCCCCACGAGCGTAACCTGCCCATTAGACTAAACAAAGCCCTAATCCCATCGCTAAAAAGCGAGAGGTTGGGTTACTAAACGATACTTGTGTCCCCTTTGAATTGGGTAGCAGATAAAACAGTCTACTCGTACTAGTGGGTAAATAGATTCTCGCTTGATTACAGTGGTCATCCCGCCCACGAGCGTAACCTGCCCCATTAGACTAAACAAAGCCCTGATCCCATCGCTAAAAAGCGAGAGTTGGGTTTACTACACGATACTTGTGTCCCTTTGAATGTGGGTAGCAGATAAATACAGTCTACTCGTACTAGTGGGTAAATAGATTTCGCTTGATTACAGTGGTCATCCCGCCCCACGAGCGTAACCTGCCCCATTAGACTAAACAAAGCCCTGATCCCATCGCTAAAAAGCGAGAGGTTGGGTTTACTACACGAACTTGTGTCCCTTTGAATGTGGGTAGCAGAATAATACAGTCTCTCGCTAGTGGGTAAATAGATTTCGCTTGATTACAGTGGTCATCCCGCCCACGAGCGTAACCTGCCCCATTAGACTAAACAAAGCCCTGATCCCATCGCTAAAAACGAGAGGTGGGTTTACTACACGATACTTTTGTCCCTCTTGAATGTGGGTAGCAGATAAATACAGTCTACTCGTACTAGTGGGTAAATAGATTGCGCTTGATTACAGTGGTCATCCCGCCCCACGAGCGTAACCTGCCCATTAGACTAAACAAAGCCCTATCCCATCGCTAAAAAGCGAGAGGTGGGTTTACTACACGATACTTTTGTCCCCTTTGAATGTGGGTAGCAGATAAATACAGTCTACTCGTACTAGTGGGTAAATAGATTCGCTTGATTACAGTGGTCATCCCGCCCACGAGCGTAACCTGCCCCATTAGACTAAACAAAGCCCTGATCCATCGCTAAAAAGCGAGAGGTTGGGTTTACTACACGATACTTGTGTCCCTTTGAATGTGGGTAGCAGATAAATACAGTCTACTCGTACTAGTGGGTAAATAGATTTCGCTTGATTACAGTGGTCATCCCCCCACGAGCGTAACCTGCCCCATTAGACTAAACAAAGCCCTAATCCCATCGCTAAAAAGCGAGAGGTTGGGTTTACTACACGATACTTGTGTCCCCTTTGAATGTGGGTAGCAGATAAATACAGTCTACTCGTACTAGTGGGTAAATAGATTCTGCTTGATTACAGTGGTCATCCCGACCACGAGCGTAACCTGCCCCATTAGACTAAACAAAGCCCAGATCCCATCGCTAAAAGCGAGAGTTGGGTTTACTACACGATACTTGTGTCCCTTTGAATGTGGGTAGCAGATAAATACAGTCTACTCGTACTAGTGGGTAAATAGATTTCGCTTGATTACAGTGGTCATCCCCCCACGAGCGTAACCTGCCCCATTAGACTAAACAAAGCCCTATCCATCGCTAAAAGCGAGAGTGGGTTTACTACACGATACTTGTGTCCCTTTGAATGTGGGTAGCAGATAAATACAGTCTACTCGTATAGTGGTAAATAGATTTCGCTTGATTACAGTGGTCATCCCGCCCCACGAGCGTAACCTGCCCCATTAGACTAAACAAAGCCCTAATCCCATCGCTAAAAGCGAGAGGTTGGGTTTACTACACGAACTTGTGTCCCCTTTGAATGTGGGTAGCAGATAAATACAGTCTACTCGTACTAGTGGGTAAATAGATTCTCGCTTGATTACAGTGGTCATCCCGCCCCACGAGCGTAACCTGCCCCATTAGACTAAACAAAGCCCTGATCCCATCGCTAAAAAGCGAGAGGTTGGGTTTACTACACGAACTTGTGTCCCCTTTGAATGTGGGTAGCAGATAAATACAGTCTCTCGTCAGTGGGTAAATAGATTTCGCTTGATTACAGTGGTCATCCCGACCACGAGCGTAACCTGCCCCATTAGACTAAACAAAGCCCTAATCCCATCGCTAAAAACGAGAGGTTGGGTTTACTACACGATACTTGTGTCCCTTTGAATGTGGGTAGCAGATAAATACAGTCTCTCGTCTAGTGGGTAAATAGATTCTCGCTTGATTACAGTGGTCATCCCGCCCCACGAGCGTAACCTGCCCCATTAGACTAAACAAAGCCCTGATCCCATCGCTAAAAACGGAGAGTTGGGTTACTACACGAACTTGTGTCCCCTTGAATGTGGGTAGCAGATAAATACAGTCTCTCGTCTAGTGGGTAAATAGATTTCGCTTGATTACAGTGGTCATCCGCCCCACGAGCGTAACCTGCCCCATTAGACTAAACAAAGCCCAATCCCATCGCTAAAAACGAGAGTTGGGTTTACTACACGATACTTGTGTCCCTTTGAATGTGGGTAGCAGATAAATACAGTCTCTCTCTAGTGGGTAAATAGATTTCGCTTGATTACAGTGGTCATCCCGCCCCACGAGCGTAACCTGCCCCATTAGACTAAACAAAGCCCTAATCCCATCGCTAAAAAGCGAGAGGTTGGGTTTACTACACGATACTTGTGTCCCTTTGAATGTGGGTAGCAGATAAATACAGTCTCTCGTATAGTGGTAAATAGATTCTCGCTTGATTACAGTGGTCATCCGCCACGAGCGTAACCTGCCCCATTAGACTAAACAAAGCCCTGATCCCATCGCTAAAAACGAGAGGTTGGGTTTACTACACGAACTTGTTGTCCCTTTGAATGTGGGTAGCAGATAAATACAGTCTACTCGTACTAGTGGGTAAATAGATTTCGCTTGATTACAGTGGTCATCCCGCCCACACGAGCGTAACCTGCCCCATTAGACTAAACAAAGCCCTGATCCCATCGCTAAAAAGCGAGAGGTTGGGTTTACTACACGAACTTGTTGTCCCCTTTGAATGTGGGTAGCAGATAAATACAGTCTACTCGTACTAGTGGGTAAATAGATTCTCGCTTGATTACAGTGGTCATCCCGCCCACGAGCGTAACCTGCCCCATTAGACTAAACAAAGCCCTAATCCCATCGCTAAAAAGCGAGAGGTTGGGTTTACTACACGAACTTGTTCCCCTTTGAATGTGGGTAGCAGATAAATACAGTCTACTCGTACTAGTGGGTAAATAGATTCCGCTTGATTACAGTGGTCATCCCCCCCACGAGCGTAACCTGCCCCATTAGACTAAACAAAGCCCTGATCCCATCGCTAAAAAGCGAGAGGTTGGTTTACTCACGATACTTGTCCCTTTGAATGTGGGTAGCAGATAAATACAGTCTACTCGTACTGTGGGTAAATAGATTGTCGCTTGATACAGTGGTCATCCCCCCCACGAGCGTAACCTGCCCATTAGACTAAACAAAGCCTGATCCCATCGCTAAAAAGCGAGAGGGTTGGGTTTACTACACGATACTTGTGTCCCCTTTGAATGTGGGTAGCAGATAAATACAGTCTGCTCGTACTAGTGGGTAAATAGATTCTCGCTTGATTACAGTGGTCATCCCGCCCCACGAGCGTAACCTGCCCCATTAGACTAAACAAAGCCCTGATCCATCGCTAAAAAGCGAGAGGTTGGGTTTACTACACGATACTTGTGTCCCTTTGAATGTGGGTAGCAGATAAATACAGTCTGCTCGTACTAGTGGGTAAATAGATTCTCGCTTGATTACAGTGGTCATCCCGCCCAACGAGCGTACCTGCCCCATTAGACTAAACAAAGCCCTGATCCATCGCTAAAAGCGAGAGGGTTGGGTTTACTACACGATACTTGTGTCCCCTTTGAATGTGGGTAGCAGATAAATACATGTCTGCTCGTACTAGTGGGTAAATAGATTCTCGCTTGATTACAGTGGTCATCCCGCCCCACGAGCGTAACCTGCCCCATTAGACTAAACAAAGCCCTGATCCCATCGCTAAAAGCGAGAGGGTTGGGTTTATACACGATACTTGTGTCCCCTTTGAATGTGGGTAGCAGATAAATCAGTCTGCTCGTACTAGTGGGTAAATAGATTCTCGCTTGATTACAGTGGTCATCCCGCCCCACGAGCGTAACCTGCCCCCATTAGACTAAACAAAGCCCTGATCCCATCGCTAAAAAGCGAGAGGGTTGGGTTTACTACACGATACTTGTGTCCCCTTTGAATGTGGGTAGCAGATAAATACAGTCTGCTCGTACTAGTGGGTAAATAGATTCTCGCTTGATTACAGTGGTCATCCCGCCCCACGAGCGTAACCTGCCCCATTAGACTAAACAAGCCCTGATCCCATCGCTAAAAAGCGAGAGGGTTGGGTTTACTACACGATACTTGTGTCCCCTTTGAATGTGGGTAGCAGATAAATACAGTCTGCTCGTACTAGTGGGTAAATAGATTCTCGCTTGATTACAGTGGTCATCCCCCCACGAGCGTAACCTGCCCCATTAGACTAAACAAAGCCCTGATCCCATCGCTAAAAAGCGAGAGGGTTGGGTTTACTACACGATACTTGTGTCCCTTTGAATGTGGGTAGCAGATAAATACAGTCTACTCGTACTAGTGGGTAAATAGATTCTCGCTTGATTACAGTGGTCATCCCGCCCCACGAGCGTAACCTGCCCCATTAGACTAAACAAAGCCCTGATCCCATCGCTAAAAAGCGAGAGGGTTGGGTTTACTACACGACACTTGTGTCCCCTTTGAATGTGGGTAGCAGATAAATACAGTTGCTCGTACTAGTGGGTAAATAGATTCTCGCTTGATTACAGTGGTCATCCCCCCCACGAGCGTAACCTGCCCCATTAGACTAAACAAAGCCCTGATCCCATCGCTAAAAAGCGAGAGGGTTGGGTTTACTACACGAGACTTGTGTCCCTTTGAATGTGGGTAGCAGATAAATACAGTCTGCTCGTACTAGTGGGTAAATAGATTCTCGCTTGATTACAGTGGTCATCCCGCCCCACGAGCGTAACCTGCCCCATTAGACTAAACAAAGCCCTGATCCCATCGCTAAAAAGCGAGAGGGTTGGGTTTACTACACGAGACTTGTGTCCCCTTTGAATGTGGGTAGCAGATAAATACAGTCTGCTCGTACTAGTGGGTAAATAGATTCTCGCTTGATTACAGTGGTCATCCCCACGAGCGTAACCTGCCCCATTAGACTAAACAAAGCCCTGATCCCATCGCTAAAAAGCGAGAGGGTTGGGTTTTACACGATACTTGTGTCCCCTTTGAATGTGGGTAGCAGATAAATACAGTCTGCTCGTACTAGTGGGTAAATAGATTCTCGCTTGATTACAGTGGTCATCCCGCCCCACGAGCGTAACCTGCCCCATTAGACTAAACAAAGCCCTGATCCCATCGCTAAAAAGCGAGAGGGTTGGGTTTACTACACGAACTTGTGTCCCCTTTGAATGTGGGTAGCAGATAAATACAGTTGCTCGTACTAGTGGGTAAATAGATTCTCGCTTGATTACAGTGGTCATCCCCCCCACGAGCGTAACCTGCCCCATTAGACTAAACAAAGCCCTGATCCCATCGCTAAAAAGCGAGAGGGTTGGGTTTACTACACGAACTTGTGTCCCCTTTGAATGTGGGTAGCAGATAAATACAGTGCTCGTACTAGTGGGTAAATAGATTCTCGCTTGATTACAGTGGTCATCCCCCCACGAGCGTAACCTGCCCCATTAGACTAAACAAAGCCCTGATCCCATCGCTAAAAAGCGAGAGGGTTGGGTTTACTACACGATACTTGTGTCCCTTTGAATGTGGGTAGCAGATAAATACAGTCTGCTCGTACTAGTGGGTAAATAGATTCTCGCTTGATTACAGTGGTCATCCCGCCCACGAGCGTAACCTGCCCCATTAGACTAAACAAAGCCCTGATCCCATCGCTAAAAAGCGAGAGGGTTGGGTTTACTACACGATACTTGTGTCCCCTTTGAATGTGGGTAGCAGATAAATACAGTTGCTCGTGCTAGTGGGTAAATAGATTCTCGCTTGATTACAGTGGTCATCCCGCCCCACGAGCGTAACCTGCCCCATTAGACTAAACAAAGCCCTGATCCCATCGCTAAAAAGCGAGAGGGTTGGGTTTACTACACGATACTTGTGTCCCTTTGAATGTGGGTAGCAGATAAATACAGTCTGCTCGTACTAGTGGGTAAATAGATTCTCGCTTGATTACAGTGGTCATCCCCCCCACGAGCGTAACCTGCCCCATTAGACTAAACAAAGCCCTGATCCCATCGCTAAAAAGCGAGAGGGTTGGGTTTACTACACGATACTTGTGTCCCTTTGAATGTGGGTAGCAGATAAATACAGTTTGCTCGTGCTAGTGGGTAAATAGATTCTCGCTTGATTACAGTGGTCATCCCCCCACGAGCGTAACCTGCCCCATTAGACTAAACAAAGCCCTGATCCCATCGCTAAAAAGCGAGAGGGTTGGGTTTACTACACGATACTTGTGTCCCCTTTGAATGTGGTAGCAGATAAATACAGTCTGCTCGTACTAGTGGGTAAATAGATTCTCGCTTGATTACAGTGGTCATCCCGCCCCACGAGCGTAACCTGCCCCATTAGACTAAACAAAGCCCTGATCCCATCGCTAAAAGCGAGAGGGTTGGGTTTACTACACGATACTTGTGTCCCCTTTGAATGTGGGTAGCAGATAAATACAGTCTGCTCGTGCTAGTGGGTAAATAGATTCTCGCTTGATTACAGTGGTCATCCCGCCCCACGAGCGTAACCTGCCCCATTAGACTAAACAAAGCCCTGATCCATCGCTAAAAAGCGAGAGGGTTGGGTTTACTACACGATACTTGTGTCCCCTTTGAATGTGGGTAGCAGATAAATACAGTTGCTCGTACTAGTGGGTAAATAGATTCTCGCTTGATTACAGTGGTCATCCCCCCACGAGCGTAACCTGCCCATTAGACTAAACAAAGCCCTGATCCCATCGCTAAAAAGCGAGAGGGTTGGGTTTACTACACGATACTTGTGTCCCCTTTGAATGTGGGTAGCAGATAAATACAGTTGCTCGTACTAGTGGGTAAATAGATTCTCGCTTGATTACAGTGGTCATCCCCCCCACGAGCGTACCTGCCCCATTAGACTAAACAAAGCCCTGATCCCATCGCTAAAAAGCGAGAGGTTGGGTTTACTACACGATACTTGTGTCCCCTTTGAATGTGGGTAGCAGATAAATACAGTTTACTCGTACTAGTGGGTAAATAGATTCTCGCTTGATTACAGTGGTCATCCCACCCCACGAGCGTAACCTGCCCCATTAGACTAAACAAAGCCCTGATCCCATCGCTAAAAAGCGAGAGGGTTGGGTTTACTACACGATACTTGTGTCCCCTTTGAATGGGTAGCAGATAAATACAGTTGCTCGTGCTAGTGGGTAAATAGATTCGCTTGATTACAGTGGTCATGCGTAACCTGCCCCATTAGACTAAACAAAGCCCTGATCCCATCGCTAAAAAGCGAGAGGGGGTTTACTACACGATACTTGTGTCCCCTTTGAATGTGGGTAGCAGATAAATACAGTTTGCTCGTACTAGTGGGTAAATAGATTCTCGCTTGATTACAGTGGTCATCCCGCCCCACGAGCGTAACCTGCCCCATTAGACTAAACAAAGCCCATCCCATCGCTAAAAAGCGAGAGGGTGGGTTTACTACACGATACTTGTGTCTCCTTTGAATGTGGGTAGCAGATAAATACTGTCGTCTAGTGGGTAAATAGATTTCGCTTGATTACAGTGGTCATCCCGCCCCACAGGTAACCTGCCACATTAGACTAAACAAAGCCCTGATCCCATCCTAAAAAGCGAGAGGGTTGGGTTTACTACACGAGACTGTGTCCCCTTTGAATGTGGTAGCAGATAAATACAGTCTGCTCGTACTAGTGGGTAAATAGATTCTCGCTTGATTACAGTGGTCATCCCGCCCCACGAGCGACCTGCCCCATTAGACTAAACAAAGCCCTGATCCCATCGCTAAAAAGCGAGAGGGTTGGGTTTACTACACGATACTTGTGTCCCTTTGAATGTGGGTAGCAGATAAATACAGTGCTCGTACTAGTGGTAAATAGATTCTCACTTGATTACAGTGGTCATCCCGCCCCACGAGCGTAACCTGCCCCATTAGACTGAACAAAGCCCGATCCCATCGCTAAAAAGCGAGAGGGTTGGGTTTACTACACGACACTTGTGTCCCTTTGAATGTGGGTAGCAGATAAATACAGTTGGCTCGTACTAGGGGTAAATAGATTCTCACTTGATTACAGTGGTCATCCCTCCCCACGAGCGTATCCTGCCCTATTAGACTAAACAAAGCCCTGATCCCATCGCTAAAAAGCGAGAGGGTTGGGTTTACTACACAATACTTGTGTCCCCTTTGAATGTGGGTAGCAGATAAATACTGTCTGCTCATGCTAGTGGGTAAATAGATTCTCGCTTGATTACAGTGGTCATCCCGCCCACAGCGTAACCTTCCATCTTAGTCTAAAAAAGCCCTGATTCCATCGCTAAAAAGCGAGAGGGGTGGGTTTACTACACTTGTATCCCCTTTGACTGTGGGTAGCAGATAAATACAGTCTACTCGTACTAGTGGGTAAATAGCTTCTCGCTTGATTACAGTGGTCATCCCGCCCCACAATCGTAACCTGCCATTTTAGTCTAAAAAGCCCTGATTCCATCGCTAAAAAGCCAGAGGGGTGGGTTTACTAAACGATACTTGTGTCCCCTTTGAATGTGGGTAGCAGTTAAATACAGTTTGCTCATGCTAGTGGTTAAATAGATTCTCTCTTGATTACAGTGGTCATCCGACCCCACGAGCGTAACGTCCCCCCGTTAGTCTAAAAGAAGCCCTGATCCCATCGCTAAAAAGAACGTGTAATCAGTAGATACCATGTATTTGCACTAGCTGATGGAAAACCTCTCACCTGATTAACATGACACGTCCACTCGACTAGAATAACCAGGGTTTGGTTTAATGCCCAGAAGGGTAGGTCGATTTTGGAACTGTAACGTCTCCCATGTGTAATCACACCAGCTGATAGAAAACCTCTCACCTGATTAACATTACACGTTCACTCAACCAAAAGAAGCAGGGTTTGGTTAAATGTCCAATAAGGTAGGTTGATTTTGGAACTGTAACGTCTTCTATGTGTAATCAGAAGATACCATGTATTCGCACTAGCTGATGGAAAACCTCTCACCTGATTAACATGAACCTTCCATTCGACTTAAAGTTTTGGTTTAATGCCCAGTAGAACAGGTCGATTTTGGAACTGTAACATCTCCCATGTGGCAAATGTTGCAAATTAACATACAAATTTACAACAAATAAATTTTACGAATACATTGTATCTACTTTATTATATATTTTGGGCAACATGTTCAACTTGGTGGGTAGACAATAAATATCATCAACTCATTCTAGGAATACAAAATCTCGGTTGTTTCCTGGGTTTATCCCCAATTCATCTCAACTAAAGGGACAGGATCTTGTTTATTGCCCGGTGCGTGGGGTGCCTCAAAAGGACATTTAAGCAAGTTTTACATCCAGCTTCGGCATCAACCATATTAAACAACATTGTGTCACATTTGGATCATTGGCTTTTCCGCAGATTGTTTGTCAATGTTTCTTTTTTTCCATTAATTTAATTGTATAAAATTATATTTTAACCTAATATATGTTGTTTTTTATTTTATTTTTATTTTTTGATTTAATTTAATTGGATAAAATTATATTTTAATCTTATATATGTTGTAAATACTCATTAATCATCTATTTATTTTTATTTTTTAATTTAATTTAATTATATAAATTTATATTTTAATATTATATATGTTGTAAATACTTATTAATTATCTTTTTATTTTCATTTTTTAATTTAATTTAATTATATAAAATTATATTTTAATCTTATATATGTTGTAAATCCTTCTTATTAATTGTCTATCTTATTTTTATTTTTTAATTTAATTTAATTGTATAAAATTATATTTTAATCTTATATATGTTGTAAATCCTTCTTATTAATTGTCTATCTTATTTTTATTTTTTATTTAATTTAATTGTATAAAATTATATTTTAATCTTTATATATGTTGTAAATACTCATTAATCATCTATTTATTTTTATTTTTTAATTTAATTTAATTATATAAATTTATATTTTAATATTATATATGTTGTAAATACTTATTAATTATCTTTTTATTTTCATTTTTTAATTTAATTTAATTATATAAAATTATATTTTAATCTTATATATGTTGTAAATCCTTTTTATTAATTTTCTATCTTATTTTTATTTTTTAATTTAATTAATTGTATAAAATTATATTTTAATCTTATATATGTTGTAAATCTTCTTATTAATTGTGTATCTTATTTTTATTTTTTAATTTAATTTAATTGTATAAAATTATATTTTAATCTTATATATGTTGTAAATCCTTTTTATTAATTTTCTATCTTATTTTATTTTTTAATTTAATTTAATTGTATAAAATTATATTTTAATCTTATATATGTTGTAAATCCTTTTTATTAATTGTCTATCTTATTTTATTTTTAATTTAATTTAATTGTATAAAATTATATTTTTAATCTTATATATGTTGTAAATCCTTCTTATTAATTGTCTATCTTATTTTTATTTTTTAATTTAATTAATTGTATAAAATTATATTTTAATCTTATATATGTTGTAAATCTTCTTATTAATTGTGTATCTTATTTTTATTTTTTAATTTAATTGTATAAAATTATATTTTAATCTTATATATGTTGTAAATCCTTTTTATTAATTTTCTATCTTATTTTTATTTTTTAATTTAATTTAATTGGATAAAATTATATTTTAATCTTATATATGTTGTAAATCCTTCTTATTAATTGTCTATCTTATTTTTATTTTTAATTTAATTAATTGTATAAAATTATATTTTAATCTTATATATGTTGTAAATCCTTTTTATTAATTTTCTATCTTATTTTTATTTTTTAATTTAATTTAATTGTATAAAATTATATTTTAATCTTATATATGTTGTAAATCCTTCTTATTAATTGTCTATCTTATTTTTATTTTTTTAATTTAATTTAATTGTATAAAATTATATTTTAATCTTATATATGTTGTAAATCCTTCTTATTAATTGTCTATCTTATTTTTATTTTTTATTTAATTTAATTGTATAAAATTATATTTTAATCTTATATATGTTGTAAATACTCATTAATCATCTATTTATTTTTATTTTTTAATTTAATTTAATTATATAAATTTATATTTTAATATTATATATGTTGTAAATACTTATTAATTATCTTTTTATTTTCATTTTTTAATTTAATTTAATTATATAAAATTATATTTTAATCTTATATATGTTGTAAATCCTTCTTATTAATTGTCTATCTTATTTTTATTTTTTAATTTAATTTAATTGTATAAAATTATATTTTAATCTTATATATGTTGTAAATCCTTTTTATTAATTGTCTATCTTATTTTTATTTTTTAATTTAATTTAATTGTATAAAATTATATTTTAATCTTATATATGTTGTAAATCCTTCTTATTAATTGTCTATCTTATTTTTATTTTTTAATTTAATTAATTGTATAAAATTATATTTTAATCTTATATATGTTGTAAATCTTCTTATTAATTGTGTATCTTATTTTTATTTTTTAATTTAATTTTAATTGTATAAAATTATATTTTAATCTTATATATGTTGTAAATCCTTTTTATTAATTTTCTATCTTATTTTTTTTTTTAATTTAATTTAATTGTATAAAATTTATTTTAATCTATATATGTTGTAATCCTTTTTATTAATTGTCTATCTTATTTTTATTTTTTAATTTAATTTAATTGTATAAAATTATATTTTAATCTTATATATGTTGTAAATCCTTCTTATTAATTGTCTATCTTATTTTTTTATTTTTTAATTTAATTAATTGTATAAAATTATATTTTAATCTTATATATGTTGTAAATCTTCTTATTAATTGTGTATCTTATTTTTTTTTAATTTAATTGTATAAAATTTATTTTAATCTTATATATGTTGTAAATCCTTTTATTAATTTTCTATCTTATTTTTATTTTTTAATTTAATTTAATTGGATAAAATTATATTTTAATCTTATATATGTTGTAAATCCTTCTTATTAATTGTCTATCTTATTTTTATTTTTTAATTTAATTAATTGTATAAAATTATATTTTAATCTTATATATGTTGTAAATCCTTTTTATTAATTTTCTATCTTATTTTTATTTTTTAATTTAATTTAATTGTATAAAATTATATTTTAATCTTATATATGTTGTAAATCCTTCTTATTAATTGTCTATCTTATTTTTATTTTTAATTTAATTAATTGTATAAAATTATATTTTAATCTTATATATGTTGTAAATCTTCTTATTAATTGTGTATCTTATTTTTATTTTTTAATTTAATTTAATTGGATAAAATTATATTTTAGTCTTATATATGTTGTAAATCCTTTTTATTAATTTTCTATCTTATTTTTATTTTTTAATTTAATTTTAATTGTATAAAATTATATTTTAATCTTATATATGTTGTAAATCCTTTTTATTAATTGTCTATCTTATTTTTATTTTTTAATTTAATTTAATTGTATAAAATTATATTTTAATCTTATATATGTTGTAAATCCTTCTTATTAATTGTCTATCTTATTTTTATTTTTTAATTTAATTAATTGTATAAAATTATATTTTAATCTTATATATGTTGTAAATCCTTTTTATTAATTTTCTATCTTATTTTTATTTTTTAATTTAATTTAATTGTATAAAATTATATTTTAATCTTATATATGTTGTAAATCCTTCTTATTAATTGTCTATCTTATTTTTATTTTTTAATTTAATTAATTGTATAAAATTATATTTTAATCTTATATATGTTGTAAATCTTCTTATTAATTGTGTATCTTATTTTTATTTTTTAATTTAATTTAATTGGATAAAATTATATTTTAGTCTTATATATGTTGTAAATCCTTTTTATTAATTTTCTATCTTATTTTTATTTTTTAATTTAATTTAATTGGATAAAATTATATTTTAATCTTATATATGTTGTAAATCCTTTTTATTAATTGTCTATCTTATTTTTATTTTTTAATTTAATTTAATTGGATAAAATTATATTTTAATCTTATATATGTTGTAAATCCTTTTTTAATTTTCTATCTTATTTTTTTTTTTAATTTAATTTAATTGGATAAAATTATATTTTAATCTTATATATGTTGTAAATCCTTCTTATTAATTGTCTATCTTATTTTTATTTTTTAATTTAATTTAATTGGATAAAATTATATTTTAATCTATATATATTGTAAATACTTCTAATTAATTGTCTAACTTTGTTAACTTTATTAACAGGAAGAAAATATGCTATCTTTGATGGCTTATTTGGTGGGCCATTTCACCCCGATTGCCAACGAGATGGACAGGAGGAGAGATGTGGTACCAACTGTGGAAGATGCTATCGTGGTAGCAGAGAATAAAGGTGATACTTCCGGGGAGGTATTAGATTTTCCCGAGTCAGGTAACGCAATCGAACTCTTACCAGTTGTTCCCCTCAGGTCATTTGGGTCACCATCCACTCTGGAGGCAGCAGCAGCGGTGGAGGAGACGGCAGCGGCGGAGGAGGAGGTGGCAGCGGAGGAGGAGGAGATGGCAGTGGCGGCAAAGGAGGAGCGGCACCGGAGGAGGAGGCAGCGGTACCGGAGGATGCGGTGGGGCGAGGTGGCAGCGGAGGAGGCAGAGGTGGAGGAGGAGGCGGTGGTGGAGGTGGCAGCGGCGGCGGTGGAGGAGCCGGCAGCGGAGGAGGAGGCAGAGGTGGAGGAGGAGGCAGCAGCGGAGGAGGCGGAGGTGGCAGCGGCTGTGGTGGCGGAGGCGGCAGCGGAGGCGGCAGCGGCAGCGGAGGCGGCAGCGGAGGCGGTGGAGGAGGTGGCAGTGGAGGAAGAGGCAGAGGTGGTGGAGGAGGAGGCGGTGGTGACGGAGGCGGCAGCGGAGGAGGCGGCAGCAGTGGAGGAGGAGGACGTGGGCGGAGAGGCGGCAGCGGAGGAGGCGGCAGCGGAGGAGGAGGTGGCTGTGGCGGCGGAGGAGGAGGCGGCAGTGGAGGAGGCGGCAGTGGAGGAGGGAGGAGGCGGCAGCGGAGGTGGAGGAGGCAGCGGTGGAGGAGGAGGTGGCAGTGGCGGCAGCGGTGGAGGAGGAGGACGTGGCAGTGGCGGCGGAGGAGCGGCAGTGGTGGGTGCGGAGGAGGCGGCGGAGGAGGCGGCAGCGGAGGAGGAGGAGGCAGCGGTGGAGGAGGAGGAGGCAGCGGAGGAGGAGGAGGAGGAGGCAGCGGAGGCGGTGGTGGCGGAGGAGGTGGCAGTGGCCCGATGGAGGAGGCGGCAGCGGAGGAGGAGGCGGTGGAGGCGGAGGCGGTGGAGGAGGCGGCAGCGGAGGTGGTGGCGGTGGAGGAGGAGGTGGCGGCAGTGGCGGCAGCGGTGGAGGAGGAGGACGTGGCGGCGGAGGAGGCGGCTGTGGTGGAGAGGAGGAGGTGGCGGAGGCAGCGGAGGAAGAGGCGGCAGCGGGGAGGAGGAGGCAGCGATGGAGGAGGAGGCAGCGGAGGAGGAGCCGGTGGTGGCGGAGGGAGGAGGCGGCAGAGGAGGAGGAGGCAGCGGCAGCGGCGGAGGAGGAGGTGGCAGTGGTGGCAGAGGAGGAGGCGGCAACGGAGGAGGCGGCGGCAGCGGAGGAGGAGAGGAGGCATTAGGAGAGGAAAAAGAGAAGCAAGACCCCGGTATGCAGTTTTTAATCAAATTCATTTCCAGTTTCTTTGCTGAGACAACATGTAAATCTGTGGGGTCTGCACAGATGGATGATGTGAATGCTCCAGACAACATTCCAATGGAAAGCGGAATGGATGAAGACCAGAAGGAGGAGCGGGAAGAGGAAGTGGAAGGAACAGTTTCAAAACCCTTGCAGAACCTCAACATCTCCGATGCAGTTCCAATGGTGAGTACTCCTGTGGCCTCAGAATGGAGGAATGACATTATTGTTGTACCTAGGAGCGTCATCACACCGGAGAGGATGGAAGAAACAACAGCAACAGTTTCCAATGGCAACCAAATACGTCCGAAGGAAAAGAAACCAAGTTTTTGGAAGCGGATTAGGAATGCCTTTCGCCGGCCGAGACGTTGCCAGTTCTGTTGCTTTTTGACCCGCACCCAAGATTAATTAAACAGATAAGTAGACATAATGTAAGTATATTTAGAAACATTAAGAAAAATAAAACTAAGTAGTGAATACAAAATATAATTCTCCATAGTTACGATTAGCTGAAAACTCGCCCTACAAGTGAGATTTTAATTTAACACAAATCTTAATTTATTAATACAACTTTTTATTTAAGCAATAAGCATAGACATAAGACAAAAGTATGTTTTGATGATGACTTATAAGTTAATAAATATCAATGAGATGTTAACGTTTAAGGACAAATGGGGGGGGACAATAGACATGATTGACTAGATTATCACTGACTTTTTGTTTTAGGTTATAGAGAGACAGACAGACAGACAGACAGACAGACAGAAAGAGAGAGAGGGGGAGAGAAAGAAAGAGAGAGAGAGAAGTGAGAGAGAGAGAGGGGGAGAGAGAGAGGGGGGAGAGAGTGAGATATTGAGAGAGAGAGAGGGATTATCACTGACTTTTTGTTTTAGGTTATAGATGAATGCAAAGGAAGATTGTATCCCGGAGAGTGAGAGGGGGTGAGAGAGAGAGAGAGGGAGACAGAAAGAGAGAGAGAGGAGGGAGGGAGAGAAAGAGAGAGAGGGGGAGAGAAAGAATGAGAAAGAGGGAGAGAGAAAGAAAGAGTGAGAGAGTGAGAGAGGGAGACAGAAAGAGAGAGATAGGGGGAGAGAAAGAATGAGAGAGAGAGAGGATAATTACTTACTTTTTGTTCTAGATTATAGACGAATGCAAAGAAAGATTGTATCCGAAGAGAGAGAGAGAGGGGGGGGGAGAGACAGAAAGAGAGAGAGGGGAGATCAAGAATGAGAGAGAGGGAGAGAGGGAGAGAGAGAGGGGATTTTTACTGACTTTTTTGTTTTAGGTTATAGATGAATGCAAAGGAAGATTGTATCCGAGAGAGAGAGAGAGAGAGAGAGAGAGAGAGAGAGAGAGAGAGAGAGAGAGAGGGGGGGGGGAGACAGAAAGAGAGAGAGGGGGAGAGAAAGAATGAGAAAGAAGGGGAGAGAAAGAAGAGAGTGAGAGAGAGAGAGAGAGAGAAAGAGAGAAAGAGAGAGCAAGAGAGAGAGGGAGAGAAAGAAGAGAGAGAGAGAGAGGGGAGACAGAGAGAGAGGGGGAGAGAAAGAAAGACAGAGAGAGAGAGTGAGAGAGTGAGAGAGAGAGAGGGATTATTATAGACGAATGCAAAGAAAGATTGTATCCGAAGAGAATTGTGATTATGAGGGTCTGTTTATATTCACTTATGTTATATACTCATTCAACTTATCGTTTATATAATGGCGAGAGAGAGAGAGAGAGAGAGAGAGGGGGGGAGAGTGAGAGAGAGAGAGAGACAGAGAGAATGGGAGGGAGAGAGAATGAGAGAGTGAGAGAGGGAAGGGAGAGAGAAAAGGGAGAGAGAGAGAGAGAAAGAGAGAGGGAGAGTGGGGAGAGGAGAGAAACAGAGAGAAAGGTAGGGAGAGAGAATGAGAGAGTGAGAGAGGGGGGAGAGAGGGAGAGAAAGAGGGAGAGAGAGAAAGAGAGAGAGAGAGAGAGAGAGAGAGAGAGAGGGAGAGAGAGAGAGAAATGATTTGTTCTTCTACTTTTCTGGGCTGATTTTTCCGGGCTGTTGGCCTCTTCTGGTTTTCTATTCAGGCCGGGTGTCAGCTCATTTCTTGTTTTGGGGTTCACACACTTCTTCCATCAGAGTTGCTGTGTCTGGATCCCATTGGTCAAAAGAGTCAACTGAGATTTATTTCTCAACAGACCTTGCGGTTCACACACTTCTTCCATCAGAGTTGCTGTGGTTGGATCCCATTGACCAAAAAAGTCAAATGAGATTTATTTCTCAACAGACCTTGCGATTCACACACTTCTTCCCACAGAGTTGCTGTGGTTGGATCCCATTGATCAAAAAAGTCAAATGAGATTTATTTCTCAACAGACCTTGCGGTTCACACACTTCTTCCCTCAGAGTTGCTGTGGTTGGATCCCATTGATCAAAAAAGTCAAATGAGATTTATTTCTCAACAGACCTTGCGATTCACACACTTCTTCCCTCAGAGTTGCTGTGGTTGGATCCCATTGACCAAAAAAGTCAAATGAGATTATTTCTCAACAGACCTTGCGGTTCACACACTTCTTCCCTCAGAGTTGCTGTGGTTGGATCCCATTGATCAAAAAAGTCAAATGAGATTTATTTCTCAACAGACCTTGCGGTTCACACACTTCTTCCCTCAGAGTTGCTGTGGTTGGATCCCATTGACCAAAAAGTCAAATGAGATTATTTCTCAACAGACCTTGCGATTCACACACTTCTTCCCTCAGAGTTGCTGTGGTTGGATCCATTGATCAAAAAAGTCAAATGAGATTTATTTCTCAACAGACCTTGCGGTTCACACACTTCTTCCCTCAGAGTTGCTGTGGTTGGATCCCATTGATCAAAAAAGTCAAATGAGATTTATTTCTCAACAGACCTTGCGGTTCACACACTTCTTCCCACAGAGTTGCTGTGGCTGGATCCCATTGGTCAAAAGAGTCAACTGAGATTTATTTCTCAACAGACTTTGCGATTCACACACTTCTTCCATCAGAGTTGCTGTGGTTGGATCCCATTGATCAAAAAAGTCAACTGAGATTTATTTCTCAACAGACCTTGCGGTTCACACACTTCTTCCCACAGAGTTGCTGTGGCTGGATCCCATTGGTCAAAAGAGTCAACTGAGATTTATTTCTCACAGACCTTGCGATTCACACACTTCTTCCATCAGAGTTGCTGTGGTTGGATCCCATTGATCAAAAAAGTCAAATGAGATTTATTTCTCAACAGACCTTGCAGTTCACACACTTCTTCCCACAGAGTTGCTGTGGCTGGATCCCATTGGTCAAAAGAGTCAACTGAGATTTATTTCTCAACAGACCTTGCGATTCACACACTTCTTCCATCAGAGTTGCTGTGGTTGGATCCCATTGGTCAAAAAGTCAAATGAGATTTTATTTCTCAACAGACCTTGCGGTTCACACACTTCTTCCATCAGAGTTGCTGTGGTTGGATCCCATTGACCAAAAAAGTTAAATGAGATTTATTTCTCAACAGACCTTGCAGTTCACAATCCTCTTTCCAACAGAGTTGCTGTGGTTGGATCCCATTGACCAAAAAAGTCAAATGAGATTTATTTCTCAACAGACCTAGCGGTTCACACACTATTTCCCACAGAGTTGCTGTGCTTGGATCTCATCGGTCAAAAAAGTCTTAATAGTTATACAAGACCTAGTTCTAGTCGCTAGACTGATAATTAATTTAATATAAATTCTAATTTGTTCCATTATAATATATCATCTACTTATTATATTTAATTAAAACTTTTCATTAATTGTGCAATATTTTGTTTTTAAACTAATTTATTTAAATGTTATTTTAATTATATTATATTTAATTAAAACTTTTCATTAATTGTACAATATTTTGTTTTAAATTAATTTATTTAAATGTTAATTTAATTATATTATATTTAATTAAAACTTTTCATTAATTGTACAATATTTTGTTTTTAAAATAATTTATTTAAATGTTATTTTAATTATATTATATTTAATTAAAACTTTTCATTAATTGTACAATATTTTGTTTTTAAACTAATTTATTTAAATGTTAATTTAATTATATTATATTTAATTAAAACTTTTCATTAATTGTACAATATTTTGTTTTTTAAACTAATTTATTTAAATGTTAATTTAATTATATTATATTTAATTAAAACTTTTCATTAATTGTACAATATTTTGTTTTTAAACTAATTTATTTAAATGTTAATTTAATTATATTATATTTAATTAAACTTTTAATTAATTGTACAATATTTTGTTTTAAACTAATTTATTTAAATGTTAATTTAATTATATTATATTTAATTAAAACTTTTCATTAATTGTACATATTTTTGTTTTTTAAACTAATTTATTCAAATGTTAATTTATTATATTATAAATTAAATTTAATTGACAATATGTAAACTAATATTTAAATGTAATTTAATTATATTATGTTTAATTAAGGCTTTTCATTAATCAACATATTTGTTTTTTAAACTAATTTATTTAAATGTTAATTTAATTATGTTATATTTAATTAAAACTTTTGATTAATTGACAATATTTTGTTTTTAAACTAATTTATTTAAATATTAATTTAATTATATTATATTTAATTAAAGCTTTTCATTAATTGACAATATTTTGTTTTTAAACTAATTTATTTAAATGTTAATTTAATTATGTTATATTTAATTAAAACTTTTCATTAATTGACAATATTTTGTTTTTAAACTAATTTATTTAAATATTAATTTAATTATATTATATTTAATTAAGGCTTTTCGTTAATCGACAATATTATTCATATTTTTGTCTCTAAATTTAATTTTTGTGAAATTATATTTTAACCTTAAAATATTTGGTACCTGTTTCTCATTAATTGTTGATATTTTTTTTTTTTTATATTAATTGTACAAAATAATATTTTGACGTTATATATGTTGTAAATACTTCTTATTAATTGTCTAACTTACTTTATCTTTTCTTTTAAATTAATTGTAAAATGTAATATGTTTATGTTATATATCTTGTAAAAGTTTGTCGTTAATAGTGAATCTTATTTTAATTTCTTTTTATTTATTTGAATTTTCTGTAATTATTTTACCACATATATGTTAAAATGTGTCTTATTAATTGTCTATCTGATTTATATTTTTTCCTATGATTTAATTTTTTAAATTATTTTAACCCTGTATAATAAATACTAAATTAAAAATAAATATATTAAAATATAATATTTTAATCTTACATATGTGGTACATCTGCTTTTCATTAATGCTAATTGTAATTTTTATTTTAAAGAGTATAAAATTTTAATTTTAATTTATATATGTTGTCACCGTCTCAAATTACTTGACTACGTTAAATCAAATTTTTCATTAATTTCATTTTAAATTATTTTCTTCATGTTATTCTGTCAGTTTTTTCATTTAATTAGGAAAAAATTAGATGGTTCAGTCTCCTTCTCTGTCCCCTGCCCGCCTCTTTTCATAGTTTAGATGTTAGGGTAAACTGGGGAGAGAGTTTTAGTGGGATGAGATTAGGGTCAGATGGAGGTTGGAGGCCATAGACAGGAACAACATCTACTGTCTATAGATTAGGGGTAGGATAATAGGGGAGAGAGCTTAGTGGGATGAGATTAGGGTCTGATGGAGGTTGGAGGCCATAGACAGGAAGAACATCTACTGTCTATAGTTTAGGGGTAGGATAATAGGGGAGAGAGCTTTAGGGGGATGAGATTAGGGTCTGTTGGAGGATGGAGGCATAGACAGGAACAACTCTACTGTCTATAGTTTAGGGGTAGGATAATAGGGGAGAGAGCTTAGTGGGATGAGATTAGGGTCAGAATGGAGGTTGGAGGCCATAGACAGGAACAATCTACTGTCTATAGTTTAGGGGTAGGATAATTGGGGAGGAGCTTAGTGGGATGAGATTAGGTCTGTTGGAGGTTGGAGGCCATAGACAGGAAACAACATCTACTGTCTATAGTTTGGGGTAGGATAATAGGGGAGAGAGCTTAGTGGGATGAAGTTAGGGTCAGATGGAGGTTGGAGGCCATAGACAGGAACAACATCTACTGTCTATAGATTAGGGGTAGGATAATAGGGGAGAGAGCTTAGGGGGATGAGATTAGGGTCAGATGGAGGTTGGAGGCCATAGACAGGAACACATCTACTGTCTATAGATTAGGGGTAGGATAATAGGGGAGAGAGCTTAGTGGGATGAGATTAGGGTCTGTTGGAGGATGGAGGCCATAGACAGGAACAACATCTACTGTCTATAGTTTAGGGGTAGGATAATAGGGGAGAGAACTTAGTGGGATGAGATTAGGGTCAGATGGAGGTTTGGAGGCCATAGGACAGGGAACACAATCTCCGCTCACCGAGGTAACACCATGTCCCATTAGACTATACAAAGCTTGATCCTCCATCGGTAAAACAGACGCAATGGTATTTGAGGTTACTAACGATACTTTTGTCCCTGAATGTGGGTAGCAGATAAAATACAGTCTACTCGTACTAGTGGGTAATAGATTGTCGCAATTGATTTAGACAGTGGTTCCACTTGTCGCCACGAGAGATACCACGTCCCATAAGACTAGGTTAACCATTTAGACCTATCAATCAGCTAAAAATAAATACTAATGTGAGAGATTGGGTTTATACTACACGATATATTTTTGTCCCTTTGAATTTGGGTAGGAGATAAATACGTCTACTCGTATAAGTGGTAAATAGATCCTGCTTGATTACCGTGGTCATCCGCGACCACGAGCGTAAACTTCTGACACAATTAAGGGACTAAACACCTTGCTTCTAATTTATTTATAGTGATAAAAAGCGAGGGGAGTTTAGGGTTTTTTACTACACGTTATAATCCTTTGGGATTTTACTTTTTTTGTCCGCTGATTGAATACTGTTGGGTAGTCCAGTTATAAATTACGTTCCTCTATCTCGTCACTTAAGTGGGTGTTAACACTCGATGTAGTCCGACTTGATTACTAGAGTGGTCATGATTTCACTGACCCACGAGAGATAACGTCGCGTTCTACTTCCATTTAGATAAACAGATGCATACTAATCCATCGCTAAAAGCGAGTGAGATTGGTTTACTACACGATACTTGTGTCCCCTTGAATACGGGTAGCAGATAAATACAGCTACTCGTACTAGTGGGTAAATAGATTGTCGCTTGATTACAGGTGTCATCCCGACCCACGAGCGTATACCTGCCCATTAGACTAAACAAAGCCCTGATCCCATCGCTAAAAAGCGAGAGGATTGGGTTTACTACACGATACTTTGTGTCCCTTTGAATGTGGGTAGCAGATAAATTACAGTCTACTCGTACTAGTGGGTAAATAGATTCTCGCTTGATTACAGTGGTCATCCGCCCACGAGCGTAACCTGCCCCATTAGACTAAACAAAGCCCTAATCCATCGCTAAAAAGCGAGAGGATTGGGTTTACTACACGATACTTGTGTCCCCTTTGAATGTGGGTAGCAGATAAATACAGTTACTCGTACTAGTGGGTAAATAGATTGTCGCTTGATTACAGTGGTCATCCCGCCCACGAGCGTAACCTGCCCATTAGACTAAACAAAGCCCTAATCCCATCGCTAAAAAGCGAGAGGATTGGGTTTACTACACGATACTTTTGTCCCCTTTGAATGTGGGTAGCAGATAAATACAGTCTACTCGTACTAGTGGGTAAATAGATTGTCGCTTGATTACAGTGGTCATCCCGCCCACGAGCGTAACCTGCCCCATTAGACTAAACAAAGCCCTAATCCATCGCTAAAAAGCGAGAGGATTGGGTTTACTACACGATACTTTTGTCCCCTTTGAATGTGGGTAGCAGATAAATACAGTCTACTCGTACTAGTGGGTAAATAGATTGTCGCTTGATTACAGTGGTCATCCCGCCCACGAGCGTAACCTGCCCCATTAGACTAAACAAAGCCCTAATCCCATCGCTAAAAAGCGAGAGGATTGGGTTTACTACACGATACTTTTGTCCCCTTTGAATGTGGGTAGCAGATAAATACAGTCTACTCGTACTAGTGGGTAAATAGATTCCGCTTGATTACAGTGGTCATCCCGCCCCACGAGCGTAACCTGCCCCATTAGACTAAACAAAGCCCTAATCCCATCGCTAAAAAGCGAGAGGATTGGGTTTACTACACGATACTTTTTGTCCCCTTTGAATGTGGGTAGCAGATAAATACAGTCTACTCGTACTAGTGGGTAAATAGATTTCTCGCTTGATTACAGTGGTCATCCCGCCCACGAGCGTAACCTGCCCCATTAGACTAAACAAAGCCCTAATCCATCGCTAAAAAGCGAGAGGATTGGGTTTACTACACGATACTTTTGTCCCCTTTGAATGTGGGTAGCAGATAAATACAGTCTACTCGTACTAGTGGGTAAATAGATTGTCGCTTGATTACAGTGGTCATCCCGCCCCACGAGCGTAACCTGCCCATTAGACTAAACAAAGCCCTAATCCCATCGCTAAAAAGCGAGAGGATTGGGTTTACTACACGATACTTGTGTCCCCTTTGAATGTGGGTAGCAGATAAATACAGTCTACTCGTACTAGTGGGTAAATAGATTGTCGCTTGATTACAGTGGTCATCCCGCCACGAGCGTAACCTGCCCCATTAGACTAAACAAAGCCCTAATTCCATCGCTAAAAAGCGAGAGGATTGGGTTTACTACACGATACTTTTGTCCCTTTGAATGTGGGTAGCAGATAAATACAGTCTACTCGTACTAGTGGGTAAATAGATTCTCGCTTGATTACAGTGGTCATCCCGCCCACGAGCGTAACCTGCCCCATTAGACTAAACAAAGCCCTAATCCCATCGCTAAAAAGCGAGAGGATTGGGTTTACTACACGATACTTTTGTCCCTTTGAATGTGGGTAGCAGATAAATACAGTCTACTCGTACTAGTGGGTAAATAGATTGTCGCTTGATTACAGTGGTCATCCCGCCCCACGAGCGTAACCTGCCCCATTAGACTAAACAAAGCCCTAATCCATCGCTAAAAAGCGAGAGGATTGGGTTTACTACACGATACTTTTGTCCCCTTTGAATGTGGGTAGCAGATAAATACAGTCTACTCGTACTAGTGGGTAAATAGATTCTCGCTTGATTACAGTGGTCATCCCGCCCACGAGCGTAACCTGCCCCATTAGACTAAACAAAGCCCTAATTCCATCGCTAAAAAGCGAGAGGATTGGGTTTACTACACGATACTTGTGTCCCTTTGAATGTGGGTAGCAGATAAATACAGTCTACTCGTACTAGTGGGTAAATAGATTCTCGCTTGATTACAGTGGTCATCCCGCCCCACGAGCGTAACCTGCCCCATTAGACTAAACAAAGCCCTATCCCATCGCTAAAAAGCGAGAGGTTGGGTTTACTACACGATACTTTGTCCCTTTGAATGTGGGTAGCAGATAAATACAGTCTACTCGTACTAGTGGGTAAATAGATTCTCGCTTGATTACAGTGGTCATCCCGCCCCACGAGCGTAACCTGCCCATTAGACTAAACAAAGCCCTAATTCCATCGCTAAAAAGCGAGAGGATTGGGTTTACTACACGATACTTGTCCCCTTTGAATGTGGGTAGCAGATAAATACAGTCTACTCGTACTAGTGGGTAAATAGATTCGCTTGATTACAGTGGTCATCCCGCCCCACGAGCGTAACCTGCCCCATTAGACTAAACAAAGCCCTAATTCCATCGCTAAAAAGCGGGAGGATTGGGTTTACTACACGATACTTTTGTCCCCTTTGAATGTGGGTAGCAGATAAATACAGTCTACTCGTACTAGTGGGTAAATAGATTCTCGCTTGATTACAGTGGTCATCCCGCCCCTCGACCGTAACCTGCCCCATTAGACTAAACAAAGCCCTAATCCCATCGCTAAAAATCGAAGGTTGGGTTTACTACACGATACTTGTGTCCCCTTTGAATGTGGGTAGCAGATAGATACCGTCTGCTCGTGCTAGTGGGTAAATAGATTCTTGCTTGATTACGGTGGTCATCCCGCCCCACGAGCGTAACCCGCCCCATTAGACTAAACAACGCCCTGATCCCATCGCTAAAATGCGAGAGGGTTGGGTTTAGTACACGATACTTGTGTCCCCTTTGAATGTGGGTAGCAGATAAATACAGTCTGCTCCTACTAGTGGGTAAATAGGTTCTTGCTTGATTACAGTGGTCATCCCGCCCCACGAGCGTAACCTGCCACCTTAGTCTAAAAAAGCCCTGATCCCATCGCTAAAAAGCGAGAGGGTTGGGTTTACTACACGAGACTTGTGTCCCCTTTGAATGTGGGTAGCAGATAAATACAGTCTACTTGTACTAGTGGGTAAATAGATTCCCGCTTGATTACAATGGTCATCCCGCCCCACGAGCGTAACCTGCCACTTTAGTCTAAAAAAGCCCTGACCCCATCGCTAAAAAGCGAGAGGGTTGGGTTTACTACACGATACTTGTGACCCCTTTTGAATGTGGGTAGCAGATAAATACAGTCTGCTCGTATTAGTGGGTAAAGAGATTTTCGCTTGATTACAGTGGTCATCCCGCCCCACGAGGGTAACCTGCCCCATTAGAGTAAACAAAGCCCTGATCCCATCGCTAAAAAGCGAGAGGGTTGGGTTTACTACACGAGACTTGTGTCCCCTTTGAATGTGGGTAGCAGATAAATACAGTCTACTCGTACTAGTGGGTAAATAGATTCTCTCTTGATTACAGTGGTCACCCCGCCCCACGAGCGTAACCTGCCACCTTAGTCTTAAAAAGCCCTGATCCCATCGCTAAAAAGCGAGAGGGTTGGGTTGACTACACGAGACTTGTGTCCCCTTTGAATGTGGGTAGCAGATAGATACCGTCTGCTCGTGTTAGTGGGTAAATAGATTCTCGCTTGATTAGAGTGGTCATCCCGCCCCACGAGCGTAACCTGCCCCTGTTAGTGTAAAAAGAAGCCCTGATCCCATCGCTAAAAAGAATGTGTAATCAGTAGATACCATGTATTCGCACTAGCTGATGGAAAACCTCTCACCTGATTAACATTACACGTCCACTCGACTAAAATAACCAGGTTTTGGTTTAAGGCCCAGAAGGGTAGATCGATTTTGGAACTGTAACGTCTCCCATGTGTAATCAGCAGATACAATGAATTCGTACCAGCTGATGGAAAACCTCTCACCTGATTAACATTACACGTTCACTCGACAAAAATAACCAGGGCTTGGTTTAATGCCCAGAAGTGTAGGTCGATTTTGGAACTGTAACGTCTCCCCTGTGTAATCAGAAGATACCATGTATTCGCACTAGCTGATGGAAAACCTCTCACCTGATTAACATGAACCTTCCATTCGACTAAAAGGTTTGGTTTAATGCCCAGTAGAACAGGTCGATTTTGGAACTGTAACATCTCCCATTCGTCAAAAGTTGCAAATTAACATAAAAATTTACAACAAATAAATTTTTTCAAAACTTTGCATTCCTTTGAGGTAATAGATTTCCATCATTTAAAGTCTTATTACTGTTACAGCTTAATTCTTAGGTAAAAAGAAGGATATCTAATGTGTCGGTGATGATGGGAGAATATTTTCAATTTGTATTCTTGTCATCCTATTGTATTGGGTTCGTTTAAAATGGCAATCTTTTCTGTTTTAAATATTAAAATTGCTAAATTTTCTAATCAATTTCTAGACTACATTTTGCGAAAAACGAGGATTTTTGTTGCATTTTAGTAGACGATATTTGATTCTATTTCCTCAAACAATTGTGCACGTAAGAGATCTCATTTTTGGTAGCATTATTTATTATACCAACACAAAAAAATTCATCATTTGGGAGAATTTAATATTTAAACAAGAAGTGAAAAATCAACCTGCCCTTGTGTTCAGTGCCTGGGTCACTCAAAAGTGGAATGCATGATGGAATTTTAAGCAAATCCTCAAATTTAGTTTAATGCCCAGAAGGGTAGGTCAATTTTGGAACTGTAACGTCTTCTATGTGTAATCAGTAGATACCATGTATTCGCACTAGCTGATGGAAAACCTCTCACCTGATTAACATGAACCTTCCATTCGACTAAAAGGTTTGGTTTAATGACCAGTAGAACAGGTCGATTTTGGAACTGTAACATCTCCCATGTGGCAAAAGTTGCAAAGTAACATATAAATTTACCACAAATAAATTTGACGAATACATTGTATCTACTTTATTATATATTTTGGGCAACATGTTCAAACTTGGTGGGTAGACAATAAATATCATCAACTCATTCTAGGAATACAAAATCTCGGTTGTTTCCTGGGTTTATCCCCAATTCATCTCAACTAAAGGGACAGGATCTTATTTATTGCCCGGTGCGTGGGGTGCCTCAAAAGGACATTTAAGCAAGTTTTACATCCAGCTTCGGCATCAACCACATTAAACAACATTGTGTCACATTTGGATCATTGGGTTTTCTGCAGATTGTTTGTCAATGTTTCTTTTTTTCCATTAATTTAATTGTATAAAATTATATTTTAACCTAATATATGTTGTTTTTTATTTTATTTTTATTTTTATTTAATTTAATTGTATAAAATTATATTTTAATCTTATATATGTTGTAAATCCTTCTTATTAATTGTCTATCTTATTTTATTTTTTTATTTAATTTAATTGTATAAAATTATATTTTAATCTTATATATGTTGTAAATCCTTCTTATTAATTGTCTATCTTATTTTTATTTTTTTATTTAATTTAATTGTATAAAATTATATTTTAATCTTATATATGTTGTAAATACTCATTAATTATCTATTTATTTTTATTTTTTGATTTAATTTATTGGATAAAATTATATTTTAATCTTATATATGTTGTAAATCCTTCTTATTAATTGTCTATCTTATTTTTATTTTTTAATTTAATTTAATTGTATAAAATTATATTTTAATCTTATATATGTTGTAAATACTCATTAATTATCTATTTATTTTTATTTTTTTATTTAATTTAATTATATAAAATTATATTTTAATCTTATATATGTTGTAAATCCTACTTATTAATTGTCTATCTTATTTTTATTTTTTTATTTAATTTAATTGTATAAAATTATATTTTAATCTTATATATGTTGTAAATACTCATTAATTATCTATTTATTTTTATTTTTTGATTTAATTTATTGTATAAAATTATATTTTAATCTTATATATGTTGTAAATCCTTCTTATTAATTGTCTATCTTATTTTATTTTTTAATTTAATTTAATTGTATAAAATTATATTTTAATCTTATATATGTTGTAAATACTCATTAATTATCTATTTATTTTTATTTTTGATTTAATTTATTGGATAAAATTATATTTTAATCTTATATATGTTGTAAATCCTTCTTATTAATTGTCTATCTTATTTTTATTTTTTAATTTAATTTAATTGTATAAAATTATATTTAATCTTATATATGTTGTAAATACTCATTAATTATCTATTTATTTTATTTTTTGATTTAATTTAATTATATAAAATTATATTTTAATCTTATATATGTTGTAAATCCTTCTTATTAATTGTCTATCTTATTTTTTTTTAATTTAATTTAATTGTATAAAATTATATTTTAATCTTATATATGTTGTAAATACTCATTAATTATCTATTTATTTTTTTTTTGATTTAATTTATTGGATAAAATTATATTTTAATCTTATATATGTTGTAAATCCTTCTTATTAATTGTCTATCTTATTTTTATTTTTTTATTTAATTTAATTGTATAAAATTATATTTTTAATCTTATATATGTTGTAAATACTCATTAATTATCTATTTATTTTCATTTTTTTAAATTTAATTTAATTATATAAAATTATATTTTAATCTTATATATGTTGTAAATCCTTCTTATTAATTGTCTATCTATTTTTATTTTTTATTTAATTTAATTGGATAAAATTATATTTTAATCTTATATATGTTGTAAATACTCATTAATTATCTATTTATTTTCATTTTTTTAAATTTAATTTAATTATATAAAATTATATTTTAATCTTATATATGTTGTAAATCCTTCTTATTAATTGTCTATCTTATTTTTATTTTTTTATTTAATTTAATTGGATAAAATTATATTTTAATCTTATATATGTTGTAAATACTCATTAATTATCTATTTATTTTCATTTTTTTTAATTTAATTTAATTATATAAAATTATATTTTAATCTTATATATGTTGTAAATCCTTCTTATTAATTGTCTATCTTATTTTTATTTTTTTATTTAATTTAATTGGATAAAATTATATTTTAATCTTATATATGTTGTAAATACTCATTAATTATCTATTTATTTTCATTTTTTTAAATTTAATTTAATTATATAAAATTATATTTTAATCTTATATATGTTGTAAATCCTTCTTATTAATTGTCTATCTTATTTTTATTTTTTTATTTAATTTAATTGGATAAAATTATATTTTAATCTTATATATGTTGTAAATACTCATTAATTATCTATTTATTTTTATTTTTGATTTAATTTATTGGATAAAATTATATTTTAATCTTATATATGTTGTAAATCCTTCTTATTAATTGTCTATCTTATTTTTATTTTTTAATTTAATTTAATTGTATAAATTATATTTTAATCTTATATATGTTGTAAATACTCATTAATTATCTATTTATTTTTATTTTTTGATTTAATTTAATTATATAAAATTATATTTTAATCTTATATATGTTGTAAATCCTTCTTATTAATTGTCTATCTTATTTTTATTTTTTAATTTAATTTAATTGTATAAAATTATATTTTAATCTTATATATGTTGTAAATACTCATTAATTATCTATTTATTTTTATTTTTGATTTAATTTATTGGATAAAATTATATTTTAATCTTATATATGTTGTAAATCCTTCTTATTAATTGTCTATCTTATTTTTATTTTTTTATTTAATTTAATTGTATAAAATTATATTTTAATCTTATATATGTTGTAAATACTCATTAATTATCTATTTATTTTCATTTTTTTAAATTTAATTTAATTATATAAAATTATATTTTAATCTTATATATGTTGTAAATCCTTCTTATTAATTGTCTATCTTATTTTTATTTTTTTATTTAATTTAATTGGATAAAATTATATTTTAATCTTATATATGTTGTAAATACTCATTAATTATCTATTTATTTTCATTTTTTTAAATTTAATTTAATTATATAAAATTATATTTTAATCTTATATATGTTGTAAATCCTTCTTATTAATTGTCTATCTTATTTTTATTTTTTTATTTAATTTAATTGGATAAAATTATATTTTAATCTTATATATGTTGTAAATACTCATTAATTATCTATTTATTTTCATTTTTTTTAATTTTAATTTAATTATAAAATTATATTTTAATCTTATATATGTTGTAAATCCTTCTTATTAATTGTCTATCTTATTTTATTTTTTTATTTAATTTAATTGGATAAAATTATATTTTAATCTTATATATGTTGTAAATACTCATTAATTATCTATTTATTTTCATTTTTTTAAATTTAATTTAATTATATAAATTATATTTTAATCTTATATATGTTGTAAATCCTTCTTATTAATTGTCTATCTTATTTTTATTTTTTTATTTAATTTAATTGGATAAAATTATATTTTAATCTTATATATGTTGTAAATACTCATTAATTATCTATTTATTTTCATTTTTTTTAATTTAATTTAATTATATAAAATTATATTTTAATCTTATATATGTTGTAAATCCTTCTTATTAATTGTCTATCTTATTTTTATTTTTTAATTTAATTTAATTGTATAAAATCATATTTTATCTTATATATGTTGTAAATACTCATTAATTATCTATTTATTTTCATTTTTTTAATTTAATTTAATTATATAAAATTATATTTTAATCTTATATATGTTGTAAATCCTTCTTATTAATTGTCTATCTTTTTTAAATTTTTATTTAATTTAATTGTATAAAATTATATTTTCATCTTATATATGTTGTAAATACTCATTAATTATCTATTTATTTTTATTTTTTAATTTAATTTAATTGTATAAAATTATATTTTAATGTTACATATGTTGTAAAAACTTCTTATTAATTGTTTAACTTTGTTAACTTTATTAACAGGAAGAAAATATGCTATCTTTGATGGCTTATTTGGTTGGCCATTTCACCCCGATTGCCAACGAGATGGACAGGAGGATAGATGTGGTACCAACTGTGGAAGATGCTATCGTGGTAGCAGAGAATAATGTTTCCGGGGAGGTGTTAGATTTTCCCGAGACAGGTAATGCCCTCAAACTCTTACCAGTTGTTCCCCTCAGGTCATTTGGGTCACCATCCACTCTGGAGGCGGCGGAGGCGGTGGAGGCGGCAGCGGAGGAGGAGGAGGAGGCGGCAGCAGCGGTGGAGGAGGCGGCAGCGGAGGAGGAGGTGGCCGTGGAGGAGGAGGCAGCAGCGGCGGCGGAGGAGGAGGAGATGGCAGTGGCGGCGAAGGAGGAGACGGCAGCGGAGGAGGCGGCAGCGGAGGAGGAGGCAGAGGTGGAGGAGGAGGCAGCAGCGGTGGTGGCTGAGGAGGCGGTGGTGGCGGAGGCAGCAGCGGCGGCGGAGGAGGTGGCAGCGGCGGTGGAGGAGGAGGAGGTGGTAGCGGAGGAGGTGGCAGCGGAGGAGGAGGCGGCAGTGGAGGAGGAGGCAGCGGCGGTGGTGGCGGAGGAGGAGGTGGCAGTGGCGGCGGAGGAGGAGGTGGTAGCAGAGGAGGCGGCGGCAGTGGAGGAGGCGGCAGCAGCGGTGGAGGAGACGACAGTGGTGGAGGAGGAGGCGGCAGCGGAGGAGGAAGTGGCCGTGGAGGAGGAGGCAGCAGCGGCGGCGGAGGAGGAGGAGATGGCAGTGGCGGCGAAGGAGGAGACGGCAGCGGAGGAGGAGGCAGCGGCTGTGGTGGCGGAGGCGGCAGCGGCGGCGGTGGAGGAGGCGGCAGCGGAGGAGGAGGCAGAGGTGGAGGAGGAGGCAGCAGCGGTGGTGGCTGAGGAGGCGGTGGTGGCGGAGGCAGCAGCGGCGGCGGAGGAGGCGGCAGCGGAGGAGGTGGCAGCGGCGGTGGAGGAGGAGGTGGCAGTGGCGGAGGAGGTGGTAGCGGAGGTGGCGGCAGCGGAGGAGGAGGTGGCAGTGGCGGTGGAGGAGGAGACGGCAGCGGAGGAGGTGGCAGCGATGGAGGAGGTGGCAGCGATGGAGGAGGAGGCAGCGGCGGAGGAGGCGGTGGTGGTGGAGGAGGAGGAGGTGGCAGTGGCGGCGATGGAGGAGGCGGCAGCGGAGAGGACGAGGCAGCGGTGGAGGAGGCGGCAGCGGAGGAGGAGGAGGCAGGGTGGAGGAGGAGCGGAGGAGGAGGCGGTGGTGGCCGAGGAGGAGGTGGCAGTGGCGGCGGAGGAGGAGGTGGCAGTGGAGGAGGCGGCGGCAGCGGAGGAGGAGGAGGAGGAGGCAGTGGCAGCGGAGGAGGAGGCGGCGGCAGTGGCGGCGGCGGAGGAGGAAGCAGCGGCGGTGGTGGAGGAGGAGGAGGCAGCGGTGGAGGAGGAGGTGGCAGTGGTGGCAGAGGAGGAGGCGGCAACGGAGGAGGCGGCAACGGAGGAGGCGGCGGCAGCGGAGGAGGAGGAGGAGGAGGCATTAGGAGAGGAAAAAGAGAAGCAAGACCCCGGTATGCAGTTATTATTAAAATGTATTTCCAGTTTCTTTGCTGAGACAACATGTAAATCTGTGGGGTCTGCACAGATGGATGATGTGAATGCTCCAGACAACATTCCAATGGAAAGCGGAATGGATGAAGACCAGAAGGAGGAGCGGGAAGAGGAAGTGGAAGGAACAGTTTCAAAACCCTTGCAGAACCTCCCCTTCAACATCTCCGATGCAGTTCCAATGGTGAGTACTCCTGTGGCGTCAGAATGGAGGACTGACATTATGGTTGTACCTAGGAGCGTCATCACACCGGAGAGCATGGAAGAAACAACAGCAACAGTTTCCAATGGCGACCAAATACGTCCGAAGGAAAAGAAACCAAGTTTTTGGAAGCGGATTAGGAAGACCTTTCGCCGGCCGAGACGTTGCCAATTCTGTTGCTTTTCGACCCGCACCCAAGATTAATTAAACAGATAAGTAGACATAATGTAAGTATATTTAGAAACATTAAGAAAAATAAAACTAAGTAGTGAATACAAAATATAATTCTCCATAGTTACGATTAGCTGAAAACTCGCCCTACTAGTGAGATTTTAATTTAACACAAATCTTAATTTATTAATACAACTTTTTATTTAAGCAATAAGCATAGACATAAGACAAAAGTATGTTTTGATGATGACTTATAAGTTAATAAATATCAATGAGATGTTAACGTTTAAGGACAAATGGGGGGGGACAATAGACATGATTGACTAGATTATCACTGACTTTTTGTTTTAGGTTATAGAGAGAGAGAGAGACAGACAGACAGAAAGAGAGGGGGGGAGAGAAAGAAAGAGAGAGAGAGTGAGAGAGAGAGAGAGGGGGGAGAGAGTGAGATATTGAGAGAGAGAGAGGGATTATCACTGACTTTTTGTTTTAGGTTATTGATGAATGCAAAGGAAGAATGAATCCGAAGAGAGAGAGAGAGAGAGAGAGAGAAAGTGAGAGAGAGAGGGAGAGAAAGAGGGAGAGAGAGAGAGTGAGTGAGTGAGAGAGAGAGAGGAGAGAGGGAGAGAGAGGGGAGAGAGGGAGAGAGAGGGGGAGAGAGAAAAAGAGAAAGAGAGAGAGTGAGTGAGTGAGAGAGAGAGAGAGAAATGATTTGCTCTTCTACTTTTCTGGGCTGATTTTTCCGGGCTGTTGGTCTCTTCTGGTTTTCTATTCAGGCCGGGTGTCAGCTCATTTCTTCTTTTGGGGTTCACACACCTCTTCCATCAGAGTTGCTATGGTTGGATCCCATTGGTCAAAGGAATCAAATGAGATTTATTTTTTAACAGACCTTGCGGTTCACACACTTCTTCCATCAGAGTTGCTGTGGTTGGATCCCATTGACCAAAAAAGTTAAATGAGATTTATTTCTCAACAGACCTTTGCGGTTCACACTCCTCTTCCCACAGAGTTGCTGGTTGGATCCCATTGACCAAAAAAGTCAAATGAGATTTATTTCTCAACAGACCTTGCGGTTCACACACTTCTTCCATCAGAGTTGCTGTGGTTGGATCCCATTGACCAAAAAAGTCAAATGAGATTTATTTCTCAACAGACCTTGCGATTCACACACTTCTTCCCTCAGAGTTGCTGTGGTTGGATCCCATTGATCAAAAAAGTCAAATGAGATTTATTTCTCAACAGACCTTGCGATTCACACACTTCTTCCCTCAGAGTTGCTGTGGTTGGATCCCATTGACCAAAAAAGTCAAATGAGATTTATTTCTCAACAGACCATGCGATTCACACACTTCTTCCCACAGAGTTGCTGTGGTTTGGATCCCATTGATCAAAAAAGTCAAATGAGATTTATTTCTCAACAGACCTTGCAGTTCACACACTTCTTCCATCAGAGTTGCTGTGGTTGGATCCCATTGATCAAAAAAGTCAAATGAGATTTATTTCTCAACAGACCTTGCGGTTCACACACTTCTCCCATCAGAGTTGCTGTGTTGGATCCCATTGACCAAAAAAGTCAAATGAGATTTATTTCTCAACAGACCTTGCGGTTCACACACTTCTTCCCTCAGAGTTGCTGTGGTTGGATCCCATTGATCAAAAAAGTCAAATGAGATTTATTTCTCAACAGACCTTGCGGTTCACACACTTCTTCCCTCAGAGTTGCTGTGGTTGGATCCCATTGATCAAAAAAGTCAAATGAGATTTATTTCTCAACAGACCTTGCGGTTCACACACTTCTTCCACCAGAGTTGCTGTGGTTGGATCCCATTGATCAAAAAAGTCAAATGAGATTTATTCATCAACAGACCTTGTGGTTCACACACTTCTTCCCACAGAGTTGCTGTGGTTGGATCCCATTGGTCAAAGGAATCAAATGAGATTTATTTCTCCACAGACCTTGCGGTTCACACACTTCTCCCATCAGAGTTGCTGTGGTTGGATCCCATTAGTCAAAGGAATCAAATGAGATTTATTTCTCCACAGACCTTGCGGTTCACACACTTCTCCCATCAGAGTTGCTGTGCTTGGATCTCATCAGTCAAAAAAGTCTTAATTGTTATACAACACCTAGTTCTAGTCTCTAGACTGATAATTAATTTAATATAAATTCTAATTTGTTCCATTATCACATATCATCTACTTATTTCCGATATACTCTTAGATATTATAATGGTTAGTTTATTTAATGGGTGAATATTTTAATATTTAATTATATTATATTTGATATTTAATTATATTATATTTAATTAAAATTTTTTCATTAATTGTACAATATTTGGTATTTAAACTAATTTATTTAAATGTTAATTTAATTATATTATATTTAATATTAAATTATATTATATTTAATTAAAGCTTTTCATTAATTGTACAATTTTTTTTTTAAACTAATTTATTTAAATGTTAAATTAATTATATTATATTTAATTAAAACTTTTCATTAATTGTACAATATTTTGTTTTTAAGATAATTTATTTAAATGTTAATTTAATTATATTATATTTAATTAAAACTTTTCATTAATTGCCAATATTTTGTTTTTAAACTAATTTATTTAAATGTTAATTTAATTATATTATATTTAATTAAAACTTTTCATTAATTGACAATATTTAGTTTTTAAACTAATTTATTTAAATGTTAATTTAATTATATTATATTTAATTAAAACTTTTCATTAATTGCCAATATTTTGTTTTTAAAATAATTTATTTAAATGTTAATTAAATTATATTATATTAAATTAAAACTTTTGATTAATTGTACAATATTTTTTTTTAAACTAATTTATTTAAATGTTAATTTAATTATATTATATTTAATTAAAACTTTTCATTAATTGTAGAATATTTTGTTTTTAAACTAATTAATTTAAATGTTAATTTAATTATATTATATTTAATTAAAACTTTTCATTAATTGTACAATATTTTGTTTTTAAACTGATTTATTTAAATGTTAATTTAATTATATTATATTTATTTAAAACTTTTCATTAATGCCAAGATTTTGTTTTTAAAATAATTTATTTAAATGTTAATTTAATTATATTATATTTAATTAAAACTTTTCATTAATTGTACAATATTTTGTTTTTAAACTAATTTATTTAAATGTTATTTTAATTATATTATATTTAATTAAAACTTTTCATTAATTGTACAATATTTTGTTTTTAAAATAATTTATTTAAATTTTTTAATTATATTATATTTAATTAAAACTTTCATTAATTGTACAATATTTAGTTTTTAAAATAATTTATTTAAATGTTATTTTAATTATATTATATTAAATTAAAACTTTTAATTAATTGTACAATATTTTGTTTTTAAAAAAATTAATTGTGAGTTTAAAATGTTATTATTTAATATAA
>JALAJA010000131.1:130000-145000 GCA_023376005.1 Doryteuthis pealeii | reverse complement strand
AAAAAACAAAAAACAACAAAAAAACAACAAAGACAAAAACAGAAACCAACAAGACAACAAAACAAAAAGACAACATAAGACAAAAAAAAATAAACACTAATAAACAAAAAAACAAACTACGCCATCGTCTAAAATAGACGGAAGGTTGCCAACATATATATGATTATCATTATTATTATTATTATTATTATTATTATTATTAGAGGAACAATAAAGGGTTTACCATGGTTTCAATCAAATAGGAATAATTTCATCAGGACCCTACCCTACGTTTAACTAAGTCGATGTAATTACTTACTTAGATTAGAATTTAACTAAGGAATTCCATCGACTTAGTAAAACCTAGTGTAGGGTCCTGATGAAATCATTTCAATTTGATTGAAAACATGGTAGACCCTTTAGTTTTCATCTAAGAAATAATCATATTATTATTATTATTATTATTACTGCTCTATGTTTTTTACATATTGAGCACTTTTAGATTATTTTATGATGCCACTGCAACGAGAAAGTTAAAGCAGCAATTGGATACTATATATATATATATATATATATATATATATATATATATATATATATATATATATATATATATATATATATGACTTTTGTCTCCGCTCTTAACAACACGGAGTACAAACAAGCTCTGATGACGATTTTCATAAAATCGAAATATTGTTCAATATCAGCTAAGTTATAAAATGTTTTCACTTTAACAGCATTTAATGGTGTTTTCATATCTTTTTATATATACTCATACCGTCGGATTCATTTCCTTTCTTTTAACTTATATATATATATATATATATTATATATATATATATATATATATATATATGGGAGTATATATGGAACTAAATCCGACAATATTAAGAAATTTGAAAAAACAAGTGTTCCAAAATTAGATAAATTTATTTATCAACGCTTAAACGTTTCGGTTTCTTTGAACCTTCATCAGGATGTATTAAGGGGTGAAGAAATTGATGGATGTTTTATAGATGACAGGAGATAAAAAAATCTTTATAAAATTTTATAAAGATTTTAACGTTTAAGCGTTGATAAATAAATTTATCTAATTTTGGAACACTTGTTTTTTTTTTCAAATTTCTTATATATATATATATATATATATATATATATATATATATATATATATATGTGTGTGTGTGTGTGTGTGTGTGTATTGCTGTCTGGAATTAGGTTTTCAGGCAATGGGATTTTCAAACGTTTCCTTGTTTATATTCTTACTGGATTGACATACATAAGACAAATATTTCAAGAAAGACATTCCACTTTGCTTTTTATCTGGGTGGGACAACGTGATGTATTCTCACCCCCGTGGCCACCTTTAACCACCCATAAACATATCCAAGTTACATGCGGGCACAGTTTTTCGTGGACTCTACGTTCAGAACTTGACAGATCCATCGGCACAGGCCGTCCGCCGCCTTGGAGATAAAAAGATGAAATTACTCAAAACAGACAGAAACTTAACCCTAGTTATAATGCCATTAATTTTGAAAACATATTATGCCTATTACAAAAGGCAAGAAAGGTTAGACGATACTTTTGTACGCTGTAACACGACACCCAGCATTTTAGAAACTATGTGTTGAAAGATTAATTGTTTAAGAAGAATGTGTTTAGAAATAGCTGAAAACACACCGTATTAGCAGGCCTTAAATATAATAATGTTGTGAGGACTTATGAGTCAATAAACGTTGTCGAGCGGTTATATTTACATTTTTTACAAGTTTTTTTTTCGGATTTACGAATGAATATAAAAGTGCTCAATACGTTTGTAGAGCAAGTTTAGGGAACCGATCATTAGAGAATATGTCTACCCGGATTTATCCGTCGGGGTCCTCTTCAGTGTGGAATTAATTAAAATAATTTTTAAAAAATCCGGATTTAAACAAAGTACAGTATGTTAGACCTGCAGCGTACAGGAAGGAACACGCACTCACACACACACACACACACACACACACACACATATATATATATATATATAAGACAACATTTTTCACTAAAAAGTCTAGACAAAATGTTTTTACAAAATTTTTTTACAAAATTTTTTATTTTTATTTATTTAAATTTTTTTTACCTATTATAAAAATATACATATGCATATCTTATTCTGTTTATTGAGTAAGTCAGCTGAACAGGAAAGTGTTTATACTTTGTATCTCTTTATTAGACTTAGAATTTTACTCTTATACTTGCTGTCTGACCGGAGGGTCTGGTGGCTTCGGTCCTGGACCGCATAAGTTAACATCGCTGATCCCAGCGGGCCATACTCCAGGCAACACCTTCCCCTTTGATTTAAAGGGACAGGGCTTGGTTTATTACTCGGTGCCTGAAATGTCTCCTTAAGGGGGAATGCCGAGGGGATCAACGCATTTTTGCACCCGCCACCCATGAGCTTTGGTTCGTGGGTGCTCCCACTTTAATAGGGCCTTGTGTCTAATCCGTACACGTGGAGTACCTGATAACTATCTAATATAACAGATATATTTCCAATGTCTAGTGGTATAATAATTAGTTTTATACAGCTGAGGCGCCTGAACTGAACGGTAATCGATTAAAGCCGCGTATATTGTAGCATTTTTGTCTACGAAAACTGGGTCCTCCGGGTGGTCAGATGGTGCATTGATTATATCATGCAATGAAGGGTTCTCAATAATCTAATAATCTTCATACAATGACTGCTATTTACACAGTAGCATTGCAACCAACAAAGCCTTCATCAGATGATGACTCTGGGTTCAGGCATGGTTTCGGGGCCGAAGCATCATTACCACTAACCCAGAGCGCCCCAGCAGTATCTCACGATACCACCAGACTTTGTCGGTTTGATGTCACAAAATAGGACTGCCATATCCACGCTGATGCGGTTAGAGCTTTCTCCTGGATCTTATTTAAGTATTTCCTCTTGTCTGGTATGAAGGGTTCTCAGATACCCATTGAACTTAGTCTCCCAAATTTAGTAGCTGGTCTCGTTGCCATTGAAGAAGATCCGAGCGTACCTTGGCCCATAACCTGTTAAATATCTGGCCGCCATCCCGGGCCAGTTGTAAAGAACTTAAAGTAAATAAGTAAGTGAATAAGTCCTGAGTTATAGAATCCTTTGGTAAGTGAATAAGTCCTGTGATATAGAATCCTTCGGTAAGTGAATACGTCCTGTGATATAGAATCCTTCGGTAAGTGAATAAGTCCCGTGATACAATACTACGTTCCGTCGTCCAAGAAGATCCAAGTAGTAATGTTAGTACGACCAGAAAAGGCCAGTATAAA
This sequence comes from Doryteuthis pealeii, assembly GCA_023376005.1. NCBI lineage: Eukaryota > Metazoa > Mollusca > Cephalopoda > Myopsida > Loliginidae > Doryteuthis > Doryteuthis pealeii. Next base: position 141,703 of record JALAJA010000131.1, on the reverse strand, counting down.
TAATAATATCAGCAGCAGAGCACTGCCAGTGATTGGACAATAGGTTGGTCACGTGATTATCGGCGCGTCTATAAGTACAAGTAGCCATCTGGCACACACCTTATATCAGAAAAAAAAACAAAAAACAATCCGCGATTGAAGTTCTGGATTTCGATCTGATAGTAATATTATTGGAAACCCTGACCAAACATAGAATATATTAAAACACTTACTACTGTATTATATTCTGTCTCATTTCCGAGTTTTGAAAAGTCAAAGGTGGACACTATTCGAAATATTTTATTATGTTTTTATAATAATATCCAACAGAATAGTAAATGTAGACTTTGCGGTAATAGAGATGAGACTGTTAACCATATACTCTGCGAATGTAGCAAACTAGCACAACGAGAATACAAAACTAGACACGACTGGGTTGGGAAGGTGATCCACTGGGAATTATGCAAAGTATTAAATTTTGACCACACAACAAAATGGTATATGCATAAACCAGAATCTGTTCTTGAGAACGAAACGCACAAAATTCTCAGGGACTTTGAGATAAAAACGGATCACCTTATCCCAGCAAGAAGACCAGACCTAGTGCTGATAAACAAAAAAGAAAGAACTTGTCAACTGGTGGATTTTGCAGTGCCAGCAGATTACAGGGTGAAGTTAAAGGAAAATGAAAAAATAGACAAATATCTGGACCTTGCCAGAGAACTGAAAAAGTTATGGAATATGAAAGTTAAAGTGATACCATTTGTAGTTGGTGCACTTGGAACAGTCCCAAGAGGATTAGAAAAGGGCTTGGATAGTTTGGATATCAGAGGAAGGATTGAAACCATTCAGAACACTGCACTGCTGCAATCTGCCAGAATACTCAGAAGAGTCCTGGAGACCTGAGGAGACTTGCTGTCACTCAGACTCCAGTGAAAGACCATCAGCTAACACTGATGTGAAAACTCGAAAGGAGTAAATAATAATAATAATATCTTTTCAGCTAGTATATTAGGTCTGAGACCTGTCAGCTGTTCCTTATAAATATTCATTTTAAATCCACAGAATATTTAATATGATTCCACAGATCATCTAACTTTGCCTTGAAGAAGTTTAGAGATGGGTCATTCACTACTGATGAAGGTAGTTTATTCCATGTATTCACCACTCTGTAGCTAAAATAATTTTGTCTTGCGTTTGCTTTACAATATTTTTTAAAAAGAGTTTTAGTTTATGTCCCCCTTATATAGGTATTTTGAGCAATGTTTAGTAGGTTGTTGAATAAAAACCATGCGTGTATTTGTAGACTTCAATCATATAATCATATATATTTACTATTGAAAATAGATTCCATCTCTAGTCAACTATTAGCAGGCCTAAAGTCGGTATCAGCCAGACAGCGAGGGAGTCTATTCACTTTTCACTAGCGCTAGACTAGGAGATTGTTTTAGCGTCTGAGGTGGAACACCACATCTACCATCAACTCCTCACTTTACCGTACAAGGTCCATGTACTACTTATGCTTGGGTTGGCGTGGGCCGGTATCGAATCCGGAACCTTGTGGTTACTCGTCGGACGCTCTACCAATTGAGATAAATCGGCCCTACTATTTGCATATTCTACCTTATTTTCCTGAGCCAATACGTTCTAGGAAACACCTATGGAATTAATATTAGAATAAGCAATTTACCCCTTATAATAAGTAGTACTTATCATTATATACAAGATGTAGTATCTGTTCCAGTTACTATGCTTTGATACTTGCCTAGTCCCCTCGGGGGGTCCAGTGTGCTTCGGCCACTGGACCGGTAAAGTAAAATTAATAGCGTCGATCCCAGGGGGCTTTCCCCAGGCAATACCTGCCCCCTTGGCTTAAAGGGGCAGGGCTGGGTTTATTGCCCAGCGCCTGAGGTGCCCCCTTGTGGGCAAAAGGCCGACGGGATTGACACAATTTTTGTTCTTTCTCACCCATGAGCTTCGGCTTGTGGGTGATCCCACGTTAAAACGAGGCCTTGTGCCCAGCCCATACAAGTGGGATATGAGGCAAATACCCTTATCATTATATGCAATTAACTGCTGAATTTTAGGTCTTCTTAAAGTTAAGATCAGTCTAGTTTACAATTAATAGTGTTTCTAATAATGACAATTTAAATATATCCTCTCGTTTATTGCATGATTTATTTGATTAATTTAGTTTTTCATTATTATTATTATTATTATTATTATTATTATTATTATTATTATTATTATTATTATTATTCACACCTTTTAAGTTTTCACATCAGCATTAGCTGATGGTCTTTCACTGGAGTCTGAGTGACAGCAAGTCTCCTCAGGTCTCCAGGACTCTTCTGAGTATTCTGGCAGATTGCAGCAGTGCAGTGTTCTGAATGGTTTCAATCCTTCCTCTGATATCCAAACTATCCAAGCCCTTTTCTAATCCTTTTAGGACTGTTCCAAGTGCACCAACCACAATTGGTAGCACTTTCATTTTCATGTTCCATAACTTTTTCAGTTTTCTGGCAAGGTCCAGATATTTGTCCATTTATTATTATTATTATTATTATTATTATTATTATTATTATTATTATTATTTACATGTTGAATAGAATTTTTAATAAACTGAAAATAAAAAAATTAAAAAAAATGCTAACGTTAATTTTATAGCGAAATATGAAAACCTGGATTTCCAAACTGTGTTCCCATTACAAATATCTCTCTCTCTCTCTCTCTCTCTCTCTCTATATATATATATATATATATATATATATATATATATATATATATATATATGACATTTTTCGTATATATCTTGATGTATATAGAATAGTTACTGTATATATATATATATATATATATATATATATATATAAACATACATATACATATAAATACATGTACATATATACATTTATATATACATATATATACATATATATATATTCATATCTATATTCATATATATATATACATACACTCACACATATATATATATATATATATATATATATATATATATATATAGGCATATATATCCATAAATTTTTCGTAGTGATATATCTTGATGTCTACAATACTTTCGATACACATACACATATACATACATATATTATATATATATATATATATATATATATATATAATATATATATATATATATATATCCGTACATTTTTGCAGAGATATATCCTATATGTCTACAGCAATTTTGCTGTATATATATATATATATATATATATATATATATATATATATATATAGATGAACACATATATATATATATATATATATATATATATGAACATATATATATATATATATATATATATATATATATATATATATGAACATTTTTCGTAGTGATATATCCTGTATGTCTACAGCAGCGTCCCACTATTGTTTACATTAAAATAAGAAGAAGAAAAAAAAGATGCACATTCCCTGAGTAAGCAAAATTCAACATGACACGCGAAATAAATAAGAAATTTAAGATAAAACCCAGAAACCATGATGTTCTTGGAGGAATCTTTATCACCGGCTATTATGACAAATTCAACAACTTGTCGTAAATGTTTTATCCATCGGCGCGAACACATTTTTGAGGAACTGTCTGTAAAAACACACTATCAAAATACGCACAGCTGAGAATTCAATACGAAACAACGGCTGAGAGGGCGAATTATTCCCTCCCTTTTAACGCAAGGTGGCGCTGTGTTGCTGAAGCTGCAAGGAAAAGGATATTTCTAGAAAATGGTGGATTGAAAAGCTGTAAAACTGATACAAAAAAAACCGGTGTTTATTATCTTTCGAAATTGTGTATGTTAAAAGTCAACGATGGCTGAGAGAGCGAATTATTTTCTGTTTTTTAACGCAAGGTGGCGCTGTGTTGCTGAAGCTGCAAGGAAAAACGGTTAATATTATCTGCGTTATTCGGACTATTGTCCAAATCTTCATTGTTATGTGTACAACGTTTCGGCCGATATGCCCTCCGGCCTTCTTCAGGTATTTCTTGTCGGACTCGGGAACCTTCTTTTCGAACTCGTTTTTTTTTTGTTTTTGTTTTTTTCACGCTCCACTACGCCCACATAGTGTAAACCAACAAACCATTGACTTGTAGCAAGAAATACCTGAAGAAGGCCGGAGGGTATATCGGCCGAAACGTTGTACAAATAACAATGAAGATGGGGACACTAGTCCGAATAACGCAGATAATACTAATCTTCAAGTCTTCAAGAAATAAAAAAAACGGTGTTAATTATATTTGGAAATTATGTATGTTACAAGTCAACGATGGCTGAGGGCAAATTATTCCCTCCCTTTTAACGCAAGGTGGCGCTGTGTTGCTAAAGCTGCAAGGAGTTTTTTTTTTTTTAGAAAATGGTGGATTGAAAAGCTGTAAAACTGATAAAAAACCCGTGTTTATTATATTTAGAAATTGTGTATGTTACAAGTCAACGATGGCTGAGAGGGTGAATTATTCCCTGTTTTTTAACGCAAGGTGGCGCTGTATTGCTAAAGCTGCAAGGAATATTTTTTTTATTTTTAGAAAATGGTGAATTGAGAAGCTGTAAAACTGATACAAAAAAAAAACGGTGTTTATTATCTTTCGAAATTGTGTATGTTACAAGTCGATGGTTTGTTGGTTTACACTATGTGGGGGGTAGTGCAGAGTAAAAAAAACATAACAAAAAATAAAAAACGAAACGACAAAATACCCAACACTTTTAATTTAAAGTAAAGATTTATTTAAAATATAAGATCTTACTACATGATATTTTTCTGAATGTTTGAGATGAGGCTTGAAGATTAGTATTATCTGCGTTATTCGGACTATTGTCCCCATCTTCATTGTTATTTGTACAACGTTTCGGCCGATATACCCTCCGAAGAAATACGTGAAGAAGGCCGGAGGGTATATCGTCCGAAACTTTGTACAAATAACAATGAAGATGAGGACAATAGTCCGAATAACGCAGATATTACTACATGATATACGGAAAATTTTATTAAATTCGGATTATTAGTTTTTTTTGTTTTTTTTTTCATTCTTGTGCTTCAGCTTTTGAAAATAAAAAATGAAAATAAAAATTAAATAAAGTTTTGTAACGTCTGTGGTAAATTATTCAGTGAAGAAATCATGGAAAATGTAACACTAAAATTATCAATAAAATGAATTTTGTTGTTAATTAATGATTAAAAAGGTTCCGTTAAGATAAAAAAAAAAAAAAAAGTAAATAAAAACAAAAACAAAAAAGATGTTTTTCTTAACACTTAAAAAATTCATAGCGCTTCTTTCTTAAAAAAAAAAAAAATCTTTATTAAACTTTGTTTTTTATCATAATTGACGCAATACTTTTAAAATTCACTATTCAACAATGTTTATCTTTTACTTTGAATACCCAGATTTGACAACCGGGTATTTCAAACATAGGAGATAGAATTATGTCACTATAGGTTTCCATATTTGAAAGGTTTGTGGGTTGGTTGGTAAATTGGTTGGTTGGATTTTAATGCATGTCAACCGCTTTGGGTTATTTCAAGCCGAACATGTTCTTGTTTTATTCATTTTTTGTTGAGTATTCAAATGTTTTTAAATCTATTTTAAAACACATTTTTTGATCTACGAGGAAGTGTAAAAAGTAAAAAATTCGAAATTTTGGACAGGTTCCGACTTAAACGAAAATGGCGTCCCGACAGTCAAAAATAAAAATTATCTTGGAGATCCTAACGGTTTAACCTAGCTAGATATATTCTACTTTGATCAGTCTAAAGCAACTCTAGAAAAATATCGAGCTCTTTTATATTATTTCTCTGAATGTTTGAGATGAAGCTTGATGATTAGTATTATCTGCGTTATTCGGACTGTTGTCCTCATTTTTATTGTTATTTGTACAACGTGGTAAACGTTTCGGCCGATATGTCCTCCGGCCTTCTTCAGGTATTTATTGTCAGACCTCGGGAAACCTTCTCGGACTCGGGAACCTTCTTATCCGTAATCGGGAGCCATCACGAAACTTTGAACCTAACCCTTTATTCAGTCCACTGGGGTATCCTGTTCTCATTCCGCTAACCATAGCTGGGGTAGGAGTTGTGTTAATTATTTTTCTATGTTACTGTCTCTACTTAGGATTGAACCTGGAATCCAGAGATAACTGTCACTTAGAACCGTCTTAACCTAACTACCTTATCCACTAGGCCATGCGTCCAATAGGACTGAATAAAGGGTTAGGTTCAAAGGTTTGGCTCCCGATTACGACAAGAAGGTTCCCGACTACAAGAAGGTTTCTTTTATATTAATTCATATTTCCGACTTATTCGGTTACTTTTTGTAAACTCGCTCGATTTTTTGTCTTTTCGTTAAGTCTTTCCCCCCTCTCTCTCTCTCTCTCTCTCTCTCTCTCACAACACACACACACACACACACACACACATACACACATATATCTATATGTATATAAGGAATTTTGGTATGTAACGTGTCGACTTATAACTCACAAACGAGAGATCATTCAGATTTGAAATCTCGCATACTATTTGATATGCTTATAACTAAGAACACACAACATTTTGGTTTTGATTTTTAATAATTAAGCGATATAATTAAATAATTAACAAAAAATTAAAAAATACAGTATACACACCTCTATCCCACCCTACTCACGTCGACACGAGTTTAGTTTTGAACTTCCTAGACAGAAGACCCCGTCGCTGCATGAAAGAATATAATGAATGTTCATTTCTAAAAAACAAAAACTAACATTAAGCTGACACACCCACCCATCCATCTCCTGTCGGCACAATTCGAGCTTTGAAAGTACCGTTAAGACAGGGTTCCTAACTGTAATAAAAAAGACGACTTCTAATTATAAATAAATATAAAACTCCCACCCCACTCGTCGGTACAGTCTTTGAACTTTAAGCATATGGCCGTAAAAAGACAAATGATACTCATATGTATTTTTAATAGGCATCAACAATTCAAGCGCCAATTTTTCTTTAAAATAAATTAAAATCGATTAAATCGATTATATAAGGTCAAATGTTTGTTTAAGTCAAAAAGTAGTAACATAATGGAGCATCAGTAAAAAAGCAAATGATGTTCCATATGTAATTAATTATTGATACAGTTTAAACATTAAATTCTGTCAAAAAATTACGAAAACGGACGCTTTGTTGAATTAAAAATACATACTAATATAAATACGTTATTGGGATTTTAAAACAATTTATGCCGACGTCATGTTTGTTTTATTATTATTACTGGGTATTCAAATTATTTCTAATTCATTTTAAATATATATTTTTAAAATCCTATTTCTCCTATTTTTAACCAATAGATGGGCCAAACAAGCACTACCACTGCGGATCAACGTGAGCCTGGGAGTAATGGCAATGAAGGGGTACTCCACACTTCCCAAGAGCTCCATAATTGGAACCTCGCCACTAGATTCAGTTTTACCATAAGAGCAATACAGTAGGGACAATCATATAGGTGCTAGGGCCTGACATGTACAGCCGATTGATTGGAGGGATAGTTCCGACCGCCCGTCTAGCCCAAGTAACGGTTCATGCCATGGACTACTCTGCAAACATCACGGGTCGTCACCTACGGCCGACAGGTGGCCCAGAAAGGAGGTTTTTACTCAGGCATATTGTACAGCCTCAGCCGATAGAGCTAAATAAATAAGGACACATGTTTTATACTTAGCTCCTTTTAATTGTTAACTTTTTGGGGTAAAAAGAAAAATAATTAATTTAATATTTTGTATCACTTTAATGCAACAGTCATAAGAAAAACAAGCAATTAGGAACTGAATTTAAGTTTTTGTCATATGTACAAAACAGTTTTTGAAAAATAGAAATATATTTCAAAACACTCAAAAGTTTAAAGATTACATTTTTTTAATCTATGAATTATGTTTCCCTCTATTCTCTCTCTCTTACGCCACTCACTACGTGGTGTTAAAATTTTTTTTAGTCCAGTCATGGACGGGGTACTTTTGCTTATATATATATATATATTCATATATATAATTATATATATATAATATATAGTTAAAAAAATTAATGGTAAAAGAATGAATGGATGAAATAAAAATGAATGAAATGATGGGGATAAATGAAAAATCCTTTCCAAGGACCCTTCTCAAAGTATTAAAACACTTTTTGAGAGAGTGGGGTCCCTGATAGAAAGTTTTCCTCATCTATACTAGACTCCTTTGAAGCATTAAGTTAATATAATTTTCTATAAGTTATTAGTATTATCCATCTCTTTACCTTTGTAATATCTGTTTAGAATGGGTTTGAATTTATATATTAATATTATATAATATTATATAATATATATATATTATAATGTTTGTTCTGGTTCCAACGGGAGAAAATTCAATATTTTATAAAAAGGAAGGTCCGCAAAATGTACTATGTTTTCAGAAAAAAATTTAATATCTTTTTATCTTACATATGCAACACGTGTTTCAAGATCTTCTGGTATCTTCTTCAGGCTGATTATAATTATATATATATATATATTATATATATATAATTATTCATACCAACAATTCCGCACTGTCATCTCAATCGATTCCGAAAGGAGAGCGTTTCTGTAACGTAGTGGTAGGAGTTTCACCACTGATTATGCCATCCAGTCTTCATTAAACACTGGGAACACTGCCGGAACAATATCCTCCAGATTTCAAGATGTATATAACACAGATAAGGCTATTTCTACCATACGCGCAATTGCCGACATCTCTCTCCAAGAGTAAGATCCAACTTAAAGTGACAGTTTATTTCTGAGTGAAATACTCTTAAGCTCTTATAGTCATTTAACCTCCTGCCGAAGATTGGGAACATCAATACCACCCACGTAGTTGAGATCATACCTGGGTGATAATAATAATGAAAATGGGGGGGGGCGTTGTATATTTTACGTTTAAGAATTTCTTTTTGCATAAATTTTGATGCTATAAGAAAAGCGACGACAGATCACAGCAAGACATAGTCTACCCCGAGGATAGAGTGCTCACCTAACTCCACACATACAAAAAAACACACACACACACCTTTATATTCATCACACACAACACACACACATACAAACACTATCACATGAATCTATGTATATACCTATATATTGTAATATATATGATCGAGTCTAATTTTGTGTATATTTATATTATTTAATATGTGTATTTGTATGTAAGTGGTGTGCTGTGCGTGTGTGTGTGTGTGTGAGTGTGTGTATAGTGTGTGTGTGTGGTGAGTGAATATATGTGTGTGAGTGAGTGTGTGTGTGTGTGTGAGTGAATACATGTGTGTGAGTGTGTGAGTGAATATGTTGTGTGTAGTAATGTGGTGTGTGTGTGTGTGTGTGTGTTGTGTTGTGTGTGTATTTGGGTAGCAGTCTTTTCATTTATACATGTAGAATACTTCGGTGGACTAATCTACGGATTCCACCAAATGTAAAAGTTTGCCAGAAAGCTCGAGAAGGTCGTTATTAAATTGTTAAACAGGAACCTGCCTTTTGTTTAATTCCACACACCACACACACATCACACACACACACACATAATTTCAATTATATATATATCTATATATATATATATATATATTATATTTGGGAATAAAAAGGCCTTAAATACATGGGTATGCGTGGTTATGGACCATTTCCACTCGCGAGTATGCCTCACGAGCTTCTTCAGACCAACTGATATATTTTATAGATATATCAGTGGTCTGAAGAAGCTCGTGAGCATACTCGCGAGTGGAAATGGTCCATAACCACGATACCCATGGTATTTTAAGGCCTTTTTATTTCCAAATAACTTTGCTCCTGTTTACATTAATTTAAACATTGAGCTCTCATACGGAACCTGAACTCTACAACAAACTACTGGTAGAGATTAGGAACCACCTAGAATCACCTTGTACCAAGAAACTTGGTACTGCAACCAAAGTATATATATATATATATATATATTATATATATATATATATATATATATATATATATAAATAGACTTAGAATTTTTGCATTATATTCTATTTCAAGGAAGCTTTGACAAGTGTCTAACTCTCCAAATCTTTGTCAAAGCTTCCTTGAAATAGACTATAATGCAAAAATTCCAAGTCTTTTGTTATATTTTTACTTATAAATTTGCTCTGTGACTCTAACAATAAGAGCACATTGAGCTCTGCAACTGCGACAGGTTTTTTTTTTTTTAAACTCCTATGTCGTAAGAGTATTATCCTTCTTCTCTCTGGATTTTGGATATATATATATATATATATTATTATATATATATAGTTAAAAGAGAGGAAATGAATCCGACAGTATGAGAATGAACAAGATGGAATGAAAACACACCGCACAATCACTGTTAAAGAGAAAACAATTTATAACATAATCATAGCTGAACTATTGATCAATATTTCGGATTTTACAAAATCTTCTTCAGAGTCCGTTTACTCCGTGGTGTTTGTGATCGAGATAAAAAGTCAAATGTAGTTCAAAACCAAAAACCTTGATTTTGCAAAAACGAGAAGGAAAGTTTGTTACATTATTTCCCAATGTGGGCCTTCCCGCCGTGTTTTTGTCGGTCAACACGATACGGGCTCTGAGGAAGTTTTTGTAAAATCGAAATATTGATCAATATTCAGCTATGATTATTGTTATTTTAATTGTTTTCCTCTTTAACAGCATCGTGTGGTGTTTTAATTCCATCTTGTTCATTCTTCATATATATTATATATATATATATATATTATATATATATAATTATATATATATATATATATATATAAAGAGCAAAAAGTGGACAAAAGAACTAACTCAAACTAAGTAGATGTAGGAGATATATTTTTCCACTTGTTTGAGTTTGCTCTTTTTGTCCACTTTTTTGCTTTATTTCTTACCAACATTTCTGTAGGGATTTACTCCTATCCTCATATATATATATATATATATATATATAATATATATATTATATATATATATATGTTATATATATAACATACATATACATATATATATATATACATATATATATATATTTGGGAATAAAAAGGCCTTAAATACCAGGGGATCGTGGTTATGGACCATGAAAATATAATCAGTGGTCTGAGAAGCTCGTGAGCATACTCGCGAGTGGAAATGGTCCATCAACACGAAATACCCATGGTATTTAAGGCTTTTTATTCTCCAAATAAATTTGCTCTGTTTACAATAATTAAACATTGAGCTCTCATATTACGGAACATGAACTCTACAACAAACTACGGGTAGAGAAATAGGACCCCCTAGAATCACCTTGTATCCAAAGAAACTTGGTACCGCGCACCAAAGCATAATATATATATGATTATATAATTATACATATATTACTTATATACTATATTTATACATTATATTATATATATATACATATATACAGTATATATATACATACATATATATACATTGGGTTAGCTCAGTCGGTAGAGCGTTCGGCTAGAAACCACAAGGTTTCTTAGTTCGATACCGGTCCCCGCCTACTCAGCGTATGAGTAGCACAGGGATCTGTGCGGTAAGTAGGAGCTGATGGTAGGTGTGGCGCTCCACCTCAATGCTAAAACAATCTCCTTGGTCTAGCGCTATTGAAAAGGGATGACTCCCTCGCTGACTGGCTGATACCGACTTTAGGCGCCCGTCGACTTTACTTACTATATATTATACATACATAT
>JALAJA010000131.1:117500-122500 GCA_023376005.1 Doryteuthis pealeii | reverse complement strand
AATGACTCCTTTTATTCATCCAGTCTTGATTCAATTCCAAAACCTTATTCACCACCCCCACATATATATATATATATATATTATGCACATTCACACACACATACACACACACACACACACACACACACACAGCATATATAATATATATATATATAATATATATATATATAATATATATATATATTGATAATTTGTTTTAAGAAATTCGTCCAGCCTCCACGCTTTGTCGACAACAACTTCTGCAAAGTGCCTACCTCTCATCTTTATTAAACATCTCTCTAAACCCATCCCCAGGGGGAGCCAGTTCCGTGTCTACCTTCGTCTAGGACTTTAACCCATATACACTTGCCTAAGCCTCAATGAACAAAAAAATTATATATAAGTAAAGAATGCGGGGGAGTGTGGTGTACAGGAATAGGACGTTTTTAAATTGCTCGATTTTTAAAAAAAAAATTTGGTATATGAACGGCCTGTGGAAAGTGGCCCCACTTGCCCGTATGGCATAATGAAACGTCCGGCGGTGATGTGGTGGCAGGGTGAGGATGAGGGTATAATGGGCATATTTGAGGGTGTGGTTTATGTGGCGGAAATGAGCGGGGTGAGAGTGTACTGAGGAAATATGGATCTTCGCAGATAATTGCCTGAAATGATGATAGTTTAAAGGAGAGCGGTGATGAAAGACAAAAGAAAAGCGAGAGAGAAGGAGATAATAAAGAGGGATAGAGAGAAAGATAGAAAGATAAGAAGAGAGAAAGAGTGAGTGTAGATAAATGAAGAGAGAGAGAGAGAAGAGAGAGAGGCCGAGAGAGAGAGAGAGAGAGAGAATAGATAAATTAGAAAGAGAAGAAGAGGAAAAGTAGCTTTAAAGAGAGGGATGATAAAAATCAAGGAGAAAGCAGAGAGAAGGGGATAATGAAGAGGGAGAGGAGACGAGTGAGGAGGAAAGAGAGAGATCAAAATGCGACGTCGNAGAGAGAAGATAAAAAATAATTTTTATTTCTATTTCTTAAGAAATAAATCGAAATATCGCTCTGATGATTTTATAAGGGTCATTCATTAAAGGGAATTATTTTGAAAAAAGCAAAATATTTTTTTCAGAATTTTCTAGAAGGCGGTGGCTGAAGGTTATATTGTACCGGCTATGACTCTAAACTCTATATAATGGTGAATTCCAGTTCTGAAGTACGGTGAATGTGAAGTACCCCTTCATCACCATGGTTCCCAGGTCCGCTCTAACCTGGAGGGGTAGCACCTCATAGGGTCATATCTATGGTTTGAATAGAAAAAAACACGAGTTTAAAAATATGTTTAAAAACTTGATTTGATTGGTTGTTAGAGACTCTTTGGGAAGATAAGGAGGAAGATAGAAGAGAAAGGAGTGGAGGGATGTAGGTAGAAAAACACTTTTATGATCCTAATGATTCAATAAAGGCTGATGAAGCGGAATTTAACATTCCAGCGAAATATACTCACACTTTTTCGTCTGAGTTTTGTTTTTCATTCCTTATTTTACCCACATCTCCCCCCCTGTCTCTCTCTCTCTCTTTCTCTCTCTCTCTCCTCTCTCTCTTCTCTCTCTCTCTATATATATATATATATATTATATATATATTATATAAAGAAAAGGTGATCTACCGGTGAATTTGGTCACGATAGTTAGTAAGTGTAGGGGGGTAAGTCAGTGATATAACAAATAAAAAGTGCTCAATACTAAGTAGAAATTTATTATAAAACGACACAAGAAACAACCTACTCGAGCTTCACCATAAGGATCTTCAGGGTTAAATCCACCGAACCCGATTGGTTCGGTGGATTTAACCTTGAAGATCCTTATGGTGAAGCTCGAGCACGTTGTCTCTCGTGCCCATAATTATATATATATATATATATAATATATATATATATATATATATATATCGTAGAATTATTAAAACAATTAATAAAACAAAATGTATTCGGCATAAAATGACCTGTTGGATTCAAAGGTATTATAAGACTAAGGTGACCTTCAACGTGGGTACATATAAGTACAATAAATATTCCGACAAATAAGTTATAGATATAACATCATAGACTTTAATAGTGAGTTAGGACACATAGAAATACATTTAAACAGGAATACATATACAAATTACGACGTACTTGATAGGTATACAAAGCAGATACATAATGAACACAACTATAGACAGAAAATATACAGAAAATAGGACTTCGTCCTGCAGAAGTGATAGAGAGTCTAGAAGGAATGTCACTTACTTAGGCTGGGGGGTGAAGCCCCCCACATAAAAGGTATAGACGCAATTGTCTAACCCATGTGTCTTGTTTGCTCTCCGGGAGAAAAGAGAGCTCAAAATTCGCGCCTTGCTACCTAAATACTCTGCCCCCACCTAGCGGTAGAAAAACTGCGGCAAGGGAAAATAACTCTTCCAGACCAAACAGGGACAGTCAATCGCTACAGACCCAACTGGTTTACATGCCGTAAAACCCAATTAAACAACCAACTAATCGATTTAAAAAGTAATGTTATTGTGCTATTGGTAAATGAGGGTTAGCATGCACAAATTTCAGTTATACCACTTTCACAATAAGCACACTAATCGAGAGGTACAGCTATCCAATGGTTTGCAGAAAGTTAATACCTAAATTCAGGTGAGGCCGTAAAATCTTATAGAGAAGCGAAAAATTCCGGGCGATTCTTAAGAGATTTACGTGTACATTTTTGGTTTCGTTGTTCATGGTATCTATTGATAATGGAGATTCGGTCTCGGTTTCTATTTGACCGAAACTACGTCACTGTTTATGTCATAATACCTTAAACCGTCAATAAGTACAATAAAAAAAACCAACCCTATATCATATACACTCAAAATTTGAGCATGCCAACTTAAATAATTTGTTAATTACTCGTGTATGTATTGTTTATTTTATACAAAAATAATTAGATATTTAATTCTAAATAGAGGTGATATTTTTTCGGGTCCACAGAAAACCTCACCTTCGTTGAATTAAAAACATGACACACACAAAAAAAATATTACTTTGTTGGGGACCCACTACTAAAAAAGAAAAAAAATCTTTTCGTAAATTATCTAATTGGTTTCTATTCAAAACAAAATTGTTTATTTCCACGTATCACACAATATATGTACCACCAATTTTCACAGTGAAATTTACCCTCCCCCTCCATATTTAACACAATGAAATTTGCATACCGGTTAATAGTATCTTTTTTTTTAAATTTCATTCGAAAGAAGAAACATTAAACAAACTCATGATGATTTTTAAAAAACTTTTTCAGCTTAGGGAAATAAGGAAAATTATAAACGAAAAACAATGTTTACATTTTTGCATACTCTTTGCGGAGTTCCGTCCCGGGCTCCTGTCTCAAAAAGCGCTGGTCGGTGGCTGCTGAAGAAAAAAAAATACACATTGAAGTCCGTAGCCGAAGCGGTGTCACTTGAAAAAAAACACAAAAAAACAACCAGCTTAGGGCGTTTTTCCCTAAAAAAAAAAAACAAGTTTTAGTAAATACATGCACGTTATTATATATTTATATATAATTTGTTTTTTTATATATATATATATATATATATATATATATATATATATATGTGTGTGTGTGTGTGTGTGTGTGTGTGTATTTTGCGTCTCCGTATGCTTCTGGTGCGTATATATATTTGAGGTGAATGTTAGTATTTGTATCCGTTTTAGGAGATACTTATACCAGGTTTGGGCTAAGGAGTAAAGCATTAACGTACTTATTATGCTAATATTGTTAGCGTAATATGGTAGTTGAGGAATAACTATCTGAAGACTCTGTGGTTTGTTTCGAGTTTCATTTATTTAGCCGGGTAAATCACCACCACGATTCACGGTCAGTCGAAGGGACATAACAGTCCCGAAAATTTACCCGGCTAAATAAATGAAACTCAAAAGCTGAACCGGTTCTATCCTAGTTTATAAAGCAAAGTCGTCGGGGAAGCCTAAAGTCGGTATCAGCTAGACAGCGAGGGAGCCCATCCCCTTTTCACTAGCGCTAGACCAAGGAGATTGTTTAGGCGTCTGAGAAGGAGCGTCACACCTACCATAAGCTCCTCCCTTTACCGCACAGATCCCTGTGCTACTCATACGCGGAGTTGGTGAAGGCCGGTATTGAACCAGAAACCTTGTGGTTCCTACCGACAAAGCTGAACCGGTTCTATCCTAGTTTATAAAGTAAAGTCGTCGGGGTGGCCTAAAGTCAGTATCAGCCAGACAGCGTGGGAACCCATCCCCTTTTCACTAGCGCTAGACCAAGGAGATTGTTTGGGCGTCTGAGAAGAGGCGTCACACCTACCATAAGCTCCTCCCTTTACCGCACAGATCCCTGTGCTACTCATACACGGAGTTGGCGAAGGCCGGTATCGGACCAGAAACCTTGTGGTTCCTAGTCGAACGTTCTACCGACTGAACTAACTTTACAAATAAAATAAAGATTAAGTTAACTGGTTTGGTTTGGTTTGTTTCGTTTTACGGCATATCAACCTCAGTTTGTTTCGTTTTACGGCATATCAACCTTTAATACTGATAAAGTTTTGAAATAAATCAATTCTTAATGGCTAATACAATTTTGTTTATAAATACATTTTTCTATTTAACCCATAGATGGGACCCTAAAAGGTACTGCTACTCCGGGTCAGAGTGGACCAGGGAGCAATGGTGATGAAGGGGTGCTCCACATTCCCCAAACCTCCAAAACTGGAACCTCACCATCAGATAGAGTTTAACGTCATTCCCAGGACATGTAGACCCGCAGCCACCGTCTTCTAGCACCCATATGATAAAAAGGGGTTGGGGCTTGCCATAAGGGCAATAGGGTTGGGAAAATCATATAGGTGCTAGGGCTTGACGTGACCAGCCGATTGATCAGAGGGGGCCTCTCCGACCGCCCGTCTAGCCAAAGATAGGGCCAAAGTGGAGTATTGCATGTCATGAACTGCTCATCCACCTGGGCTCTATCC
>JALAJA010000131.1:92500-107500 GCA_023376005.1 Doryteuthis pealeii | reverse complement strand
GCTGGTTTCTTACTTTTTTTTCTGTTTTTCTGTGTGTTGCTGGGCGGTATTCTACTTACTGTATTTCTTCTCTGTTTTCAATTCTATTCCTCTTATGATATACACCGTGGTTGTGCCTCATATTTGATCTTCTACCTGCTTATTTATAAGCTGGCTGGTTTCTTACTTTTTTCTGTTTTCTGTGTGTTGCTGGGCCGGTATTCTACTTACTGTATTTCTTCTCTTGTTTCGATTCTTTCTTTTTATGACACACACCCGTGATTGTGCCCTCATATTTAATCTTCTACCTGCTTATTTATAAGCTGGCTGGTTTATTACGTTTTTTCTGTTTTTCTGTGTGTTGCTGGGCCCGTATTCTACTTACTGTATTTCTTCTCTTGTTTCGATTCTATTCCTCTTATGATATACACCCGTGGTTGTGCCCTCATATTTGATCTTCTACTTGCTTATTGATAAGTTGGCTGGTTTCTTACTTTTTTTTCTGTTTCTTGTGTGTAGCTGGGCCGGTATTCTACTTTCTGAATTTCTTCTATCGGTCTGGTTCTGCTAAAGTTTTCTTTCTTTGAAAGTTAAATATTGCTCTGTATATTATAATACATATTATATTATAATAATAATATATTAATTTATCAGTTATTATACATTGAGCTTTCTTAGGGATTTATAACAATCCTTGTATGAATCTATAAGTTTGTGCCTACATGAGCATACAGTATGGATGTACAGTGAAATTTAGATGATCCCAAATAGAATCATCCTTCGTTACTAGTCAATTGGATTATTTTACACACACACACATACACGCACACACACACAACACACACACACACACACAGAACACACATATATATGTGTGTAGTATATTAAGAAAAATTGAAAAAACACAGGTTTAAATGAGTTGAGTGGTAAGTTTATTGGTCGACGCTGCAGTGTTTCGATCTATTATTTAGATCATCTTCAGGGCATTTGTCGGTATATGGAAGGTGATAAAAAATCTTTTTATCACAGATTAACGAGAAAAGCGAGTAATAGTCCTTGTTTATCAGTTTGTTTAAAATTTGAAGTCTGAGAAAAAAGAACGTTGAAAAAATGGACGGTTTGAAATATGACGTCAAATATTTATTTTTTTGCGGTGTGAGTATTAGATAGATATATGTATATGTATAGATAAAAGGGTATTAAAACACACAATATTGTTAAAATTAATATATTTTTTATATCATATCCATAGCTAATATTGAACAATATTTCGATTTATATAAATCATCATCAGAGCTTGTTTTTAATCCGGACTCATCGGGAGAGAAGCAGAAACTAATTTAAATTCAAAACGGAAGCATTGTTGTTCCAAAAAGCGTGCAAGCCATTCGATCGTTTCGTCATTAGCACATCCGCTACGAACGAAACGATCGAATGGCTTGCACGCTTTTTGGAACAACAATGCTTCCATTTTGAATTTAAATTATTTTCTGCTTCTCTCTCGATGAGTCCGGATTAAAAACAAGCTCTGTAACTTCAGGGGCACAAAAACTTCATTATAGTCTTCCGAGACTGAAATGTCAATGCACTATATATATATATATATATATATATATATATATATATGAAAATAAAATGGAACTTAATCCGACAGTGGGAATTTGATATATTGAAAAAAACAAAAGATGTTTACAAATGCATGGGATCATTAGGAGAGAATGTGCAAACCGTTTCGGGGCCTTCCTCTCCGATGTTGCTTTTCAAAACCGTAGAGAGGAAGGCCCCGAAACGGTTTGCACATTCTCTCCTGATGATCCCATGCATTTGTAAACATCTTTTGTTTTTTTTAATATTAATATATATATATATATATATATAATATATATATATATATATATATTATCGGTCTCAGTTATTGTTTATATTTTATCTATCTGGTATTATTGTAAAACCAACGATATATTCCTAATTCTAGCTTCTTAACCTCCAATTAGAACCTCCAATCCGTTTTCTCTTTATTCTCTCAATTCCTTTTAACGTTTGGACCATTTCCTCATTCTAATATCAACTCGCCATTTAAGCGACCCGCAAAAAACTTCCAACTGACTTTTTTGTTTATTTATCCTTCTCTCGTACAGCCGTGAACAAACAAACGCGCGCATTTTTCTTCTTCTTCTTCTTCTTCTTCTTTTCTTCTTTCTTCTTCTTCTTCTTCTTTTCTTGCCCTTTTCTTCTCGGGCCTTCTTCTTCTTCTTCTTCTCGCCCTTCTTCTTCTTCTTCTTCTTTCTATCTTCTCGCCTTCTTCTTCTCTTCTTTTCTCGCCCTTCTTCTTCTCTTCTTCTTTCTTCTTCTTCTTCTTCTCTCGCCCTTCTTCTTCTTCTCGCCCGTCTTTTTCTTTCGCCCTTCTTTTCTTCTTCTTCTCTTCTTCTTCTTCTTCTTCTTCTTCTTCTTCTTCTTCCTCGCTCTTCTTCTTGTTCTTCTTCTTCTCGCCTTTCTTCTTCTTTCTCTCTTCTTCTTCTTCTTCTTCTTCTTTCTTCTCTTCTTCTTCTTCTTGCTTCTCCGCCCTTCTTCTTCTTCTCTTCTTCTTCTTCTTCTTCTTCTCTCTCGCCTTCTTCTTCTTCTTCTTCTCATTCTTCTTCTTTCTTTTCTTCTTCTTCTTCTTCTCGCCCTCTCGCCGCTTGCTCTGGCCCTTCCTCGCCCTTCTTCTTCTTTACTTCTCCGCCCTTTCTTCTTCTCTTCTTTCTTCTTCTTCTTCTCTCCGCGGCCTTAATTTTCTTACTTCTTCGCCCTTTCTTCTTCTTCTGTCTCGCGCCTTCTTCTTTCTTGTCTTCTGCGCCCTTCTTTTCTTCTTCCTTTCTTTTCTCGCACCTTCTTCTCGCCGCCCTTCTTCGTCTTCTCGCCCTTTCTTATCTTCTTCTTTTCTTTCTTTTCTTTTTTTTCTTCTGCTTTACTTTTTTTCTTTTCCCCGCCGCTTGCTTCTCTTTCTTACTTCTCTTCCTCTTTCCGCCGCCTTCTTCTTCTTTTCTCTTCTCGCCCTTCTTCTCCCTCCGCTCCTTCTTCTTCTTTTCTCCCTCCTTCCTTTCTTTCTTCTTCCTTCTTCCCTGTTTTTCTTTTTCTTTCTTCTCCGCTTCTCCTTCCCTTCTGTCTCGAGCCCTTCTTATCTCTTCTCTTCTTCTCGCCCTCTTCCCTTTCTTCTTCGTCTCCCGATCCCCTCTGCGCCCTGCCTTCTTTCTCTCAGCCCTTTCTTCTCTTTCTTTTTTTTTCTTTTGCTCTACTTTCCCTGCCCCCTTTCTTCCTCTCTTTCTTCTTTCTTTTCCTCCTCGTCTCTCTCCGTCTTCCTCTCGTGCCCTTTTCTCGTTCTTTCTTCTCTCTTCTTCTCCTCTCTTTCTCTCCTCCTCTCTCTTTCTCTCCGCTCGCTCCTCCTTCTTCCTTCTTCTTTCTCGCTTGCTCCCTCTTCTTCCTTTTCCTTTCTCTCGCCTCCCTCCTTCTTTCTTTTCTTCTCTCTCCTCTTCGCTCTGCACCTTTCTTTCTCTTTCTTTTCCTTTTCCTTTTTTTTTCTTGCCCGGCCCTCTTCCTTGTGCCCGCCGCCTTTGGTGTTCTTCTTCTCTTCTTCTTCTTTTTCTTCTTCCTTCTTCTCTTCTTTTGTCTGTTTTTTCGTCTTCTTATTCCTTGTCGTCTTTTTATCCTTGTCTCGCTTTGCCGTCTTTTCTTTCTTTCTTCCCCTTTCTTCTTTATCTTTTCCCGGTATCCGCGTTGTTTTGCTCTTCTTTCGCGTTTTTCTGCTTTTTTTCTCATCTCTTTCGTCTCTTCTTTTTTTCTAGGCTTCTCGCCCTTGTTCTTCTTCTTCTGCCCTTTCTTGCCTCGCGCCCTTCTTCTTCTCCAGCCCTTCTTGCCTTCTTCTTCTCGCCCGTTCTTCTTCTTTTCTTCTTTTTCCTACCGCGGCGTGCCGGGCTCGCTCGCCGATTCTTCTATCTCGCCTTCTATGCCTATCTCGTTCACCATTGTACAGCTGCTATGTTTCCAATGCCCCCTCTCGTCTCTATTCTCTCGCCTCTCTTCTCTTCAGAGTATGCTGTCTGTCTATTGTGTGGTGTGTGTCTCTCTCTCTCTCTCTCATCTCATTCTCTCTCTCTCTCTCTATCTGTCTCTGTCTTCTTCTCTCACACCCAGACACACACACCAACACATTCACCGGCGTCTCTGAACTGTGTTTTTTTTCAATTTCGATTTCTCCCTCTCAACAGTCAGCTCTTCAACTTCTCTTCATTTCTTCTTCTCTACTTTCTTCTTCTTCTTCTTCCTTCTCGGCAAGTTCCTGTCTTCTTTCTTCTTTCTTTCTATGTTTCTTTCTTCTTTCTTCTTTTAGTCTTTGCTTCTTTGCTTCGACCTTCTTCTTTCTCGCCTTCTGCCTTTCTTCTTCTTCTTCTTCTTTCTCTTCTTCTTCTTCTTCTTCTTCTTCTTCTTCTTCTCGGCCCTTCTTCTCGCCCTTCTTTCCCCTTCTTCGCCCTTCTTCTTCTTCCTGCCTTTCTCTTCTTCTTCTCGCCCTTCTTCTCTCTTCTTCTTCTTTTTTGATTATTTTTTGTTTATTCCTCTTTTTTCTTGCAAAATCTCTTTATTTTCTTTATGCCTTATTTCCTTCTTTTTGGCCTAAAAATTATTTTCTTCTTCTTTTCTTCTTCTTCTTCTTCTTCTTCTTCTTCTTTCTTCTTCTTCTTCTTCGTAGAATTAGTAGTTGTCGTAGTATATTTTATTCTATTTCTTTCTTCTTCTTTGCTTTTTTCTTTCTTTCTTTTTTTTGTTCTTGTTCTCTTTCTTTTTCTTTCTTTCTTTCTTTCTTTCTTCTTCCTTTTCCACCAGTTTGTTTTTCTTCTTCTTTTCTTCTTCTTCTTCTTCTTCTTCTTCTTCTTCTTCTTCTTCTTTCTTCTTCGTAGAATTAGTAGTTGTCGGGTAATATTTGTTATTCTATTTCTTTCTTCTTCTTGCTTCTTTCTTTTTTTCTTGTTCTGGTTCTTCTTTTTTTCTTTCTTTCTTTCTCTTTCCCAACCCCGTTGTTTTTGTTTCTTCTTCTTTCTTCTTCTTTCTTCTTCTTCTTTCTTCTTCTTCTTCTTCGTAGAATTAGTAGTTGTCGTAATATTGTTATTCTATTTCTTTCTCTTCTTCTTCTTGCTTCTTCTTTTTCTTTTTTCTTGTTCTTCTTTTTCCTTTTTTTTTTTCTCTTTCTTTCTTTCTCTTTCCCACCAGTTGGTTTCTTTCTTCTTCTTCTTCTTTTTTTCTTCTTCTTCTTCTTCTTCTTCTTTTTCTTTTTTTCTTCTCTTTCTTTTCCCACCCAGTTTATACCAATAGGTTGGATCTGCTTATATATTTACTCATTTTCGTTTTTCTTTAATTTATTTATTTATTTATTCTTTTTTTAACTTTATTTCCTGCATCCTCGTGAGGCGTTTCTCATTACATACCTATATTATAAGTTTATATTGGTCAAAAACCGACACAAAACAAGTGCACGATCAAACACACACACACAACACACACACACATATATAATTATATATATATATATATATATATAATATATATATATATATATACACGCATATACATATATACCTATATATGTATGTATATATATATAATCATGTATTTGCCACCTCATGTGGTGTAATGGTTAGCAAGCTAGATTCGCAGACCATTGTTAATGAGTTCGATTCTCATTGGACGCTCCACACTTCTGGCCTTGTGCCATATCTAAGCTAAGCTTAGTAAATAACTATATATATATATATTATATATATATATATATATATATAATATACCAGACGCATATATATGCGTATATATATATATATATATATATATATATATATATATACGCATATACATATATACCTATATATGTATGTATAATATATATAAGTATGTATTTGCCACCTCATGTGGTGTAATGTTTAGCAAGCTAGATTCGCAGACCATTGTTAGTGAGTTCTATTCTCACTGGGCACACCATACTTATGGCCTTGTGCCACATCTTTGCTAAGCTTAGTAAATAACTATATCTATCAATCCAGGGCACCTCACGTGGTGTATTGGCGAGAAAGCTAGATTTGCAGACCATTGTAAGTGTGCTCGATTCTCACTTGGGGCCCTTACTTTTGGCCTTGTGCCACATTTAAGCTAAGCTTAGTAATTAACTATTCATATATAGCAATCCCACCGCACGAGCAGGATGTGACACAATGATAATTTCTTAAGTGGAGTTTAATAGATTTGAATTTAGAGTTTTCCTTTCACTATACTGGTTACCTACCCAAGGTCAAAAAGTCCAATCTGCCGTACTGTTTACCCGTAGTTGGAGAGAGTACTTGGATGCATACCTTATAGCTATGTAAACAGCCTCGTCCAGGATTTGAACTCAGGTCGATGAGTCCATCTCCTACGATACTAAACATTACACCACGTACTTCCATAAATAATGATTCACACAAACACATAGACTCACAGAGACGCAGACACAAACATATATACAAAGACATAGGAAGCGCGTGGTGTAATGGTTAAAGTCATGGGAAATGGACTCGTTGCCCCGAGTTCAAATCCTGGACGTGGTAATTGCATTTCACTTAGCGCTAATACCCTTGGGAAAAATATGAATCCTACTCTCCCTCAAGTTATGGGTAAATAGTACGGCAGACTGGGCTCTTTAACCTTGAATAGGCAACCGGTCTAGGAGAAGGAAAACTCTGAATTCGAACCTGTTAAACTCCTCTTAAGAAATTGACCTTGTGTCGCATCCTGCTCGTGTGGAGGGGTTGGTAATATATATATATATATATATATATATATATATATATATATATATATATATATACAAAGACATACACACACAGTGACACGCACACACACTAATAGATAAATAGATAGATAGATAGATAGATAGATAGATATGAACAGACTCAGATAAGTTTTTTTTATCAATCTTATAAATATTGCTCGGTATATAATTATCATAGATGGAGCTCACCAACTGACCAAAAACTTTTTAAAATATATCTACATATTTACCACGTACCTCATGTGTACGGGTTAGGCACAAGGCCCTATTAATGTGGGACCACCCACGAACCGAAGCTCATGGGTGGCGAGTGGTTACAAAAAATGCGTTGATCCCGTCGGCATTCACCCTCAAAAGGGTTGCCTCAGGAACTGGACAATAAACTCAGCCTTGCCCTTTTAAAACAAGAGGGCAGGTATTGCCTGTGGCGATCGCCTCTGGGGTCAACGATGTTTTGCATGTACGGTCCAGGACCGAAGACACTGGACTATCTTATTAAAACACCGGAGAACTGAATAAAATAATTCCCAGCATCAATTGTCATTTACACACACAGACAAACACACTCAGACATACTCAGACACACACACACACACACACACACACACACACACCACACACACCACTCACACAAACACACACACACACATAATTTTATAAAAAAGAAACAATATTTGTTTAGTATTATCTACGTTATTCGGACTATTGTCCTCGTCTTCATTGTTATCTGTACAACGTTTCGGCCGATATATTTCGTATATATAAAAAGAATGTGATAGATAGATAGATAGATAGATAGATAATCACGTTTCTCGTATTTATGAGAAAATGATATAGATAGATAGATAAACGATTGAGATATAAATAGATAGATATTAATTGAGAGATAGATAGAGAGAGAGAATGATAGATAGATAGATAGATAGATAGAGAGAGAGAGAGAGAGAGAGGGGGGGATAATGAATAGTCTGCAATTCGTGTATATAAAAAGAATGCGATAGATAGATAGATAGATGAGAAAATAATGACCTTTCTCGTATTTATGAGGAAATGAGATAGATAGATAGATAGAAGATAGATAGATAGATATGAACTATAAAGATATAGATAGATATTAATTTGAGATAGATAGATAGATAGATAGATAGAGAGAGAGAGCTAGAGGGGGGGTGAACAGTCTGCAAGTTTCGTATATATACAAAGAATTGCGATGGATAGATAGATAGATACGATATGAAAATAATTACATTTCTTGTATTTAATGAGAAAATGAGATAGATAGATAGATAGATAGATAGATATGAACGATTGAGATATAGATAGATTATTATTAATTGAGAGATGATAGATGATAATGAACGCCCGCCAGTAGTTATATCAAAGCAGAATGCGATATATATATATACATAGATATATGATTTACCGATTTGAGTGATAGCTAGGATAGATTTATTGAGAGATAGATTGATAGATAGATAGATAGAGAAAGAAGAGAGAGCGAGGGCGAGTGAGGCGGGAGAGAGATGAGAGAAGAGAGAGAGAGAGAGAGAGAGAGAGAGAATTAAAAGCCAAGAGAGAGATGAGAAGAAGAAAGAAGAAGGGAGAAGAAGAAGAAAGAAGGGCGAGAAGAAGAAGGCGAGAAGGAAGGGCGAGAAGAGGCGAAGAAAAGAGAAGAAGAAAAGAAGAAGAAGATAAGAAGAGAAGAAAGAAGGGCAGACGAAGCGACGAGAAGAAGAAGAAGAGGCGGAAGAAGAGAAGAAGAAGAAAGAAGAAAAGGGCGAGAAAAGAAGAAGAAGAAGAAGAAGAAGAAGAGAAGAAGAAGTTAGATTGTTGTAGATGTGAGAGAAATCGAAGGGGAATCGAAAAAACACAGTAAAGCTGATGTGTTGTTGTGTTCTGTGTGTGAGAGAATGACGAGACAATAGAGAGGGAGAGAGAGAGGAGAGAGAGAGAACACACCACCACAGAATAGACGACAGACTACTGAACGGATAGAGAGGGAAGAGAGATAGAGAGAGAGGCGGCAGTTGAAATAGGCATGTACAATGCGGTGAACAAGAGATAGAGAGGGCGAGAAGAAGAATGGCGAGAAGAAAAGGGCGGAAAGAAGAAAAGAAGGGCGAGAGAGAGAGGGCGAGAAGGTGCGAGAAAGAAGAAGAGAAGGCGGGAAAAGAAGAAGAAGCAGAAGGCGGGGAGAGAAGGGCCAGACGAAGAAGAAGAAGGCAGAAGAAGAAGAGAGAAGGGCGGAGAGAGAGAAGAAGAGGGAGAAGAAGAAGCGAGAAGAAGGAGAGAAGAGAGACGCAGAAGCAAGAAGGGCGAGAAGGAAAGAAGAGAAGAAGGGCGGAAGAAGAAGAAGAAAGGCGGAGAAGAGAGAGAAGAAGAAGAAGGCGCGAGAAGAGAAAAGGCAGCAGAAGGAGAGAAGGAAAGAAAGATCAGAAGAGAAGAGTCGGGGAAGAAGAAGAGAAGAAGAGGCAGAGAAGAAGGCGAAGAAGGCCGGAGCAGAAGAAAGAAGAAGAAGGGCGGAGAAGNAAGAAGAAGAAGGCGAGAGAAGAAGAAGAAGAAGAAGAAGAAGAAGAAGAAGAAGAAGAAGGGCGAGAAGAAGAAGAAGAAGAAAGAAGAAGGCGAGAAGAAGAAGAAGACGAGAAGAAGAAGAAGAAGAAGAAGAAGAAGAAGCGAGAAGAAGAAGAAGAGAAGGGCGAGAAGAAGAAGAGAAGGCGAGAAGAAGAAGAGAAAAGAAGAAGGAAGAAGAAGAAGAAGAAGAAGAAGAAGAAAAATGCGCGCGTTTGTTTGTTCACGGCTGTACGAGAGAAGGATAAATAAACAAAAAAGTCAGTTGGAAGTTTTTTGCGGGTCGCTTAAATGGCGAGTTGATATTAGAATGAGGAAATGGTCCAAACGTTAAAAGGAATTGAGAGAATAAAAGAGAAACGGATTGGAGGTTCTTAATTGGAGGTTAAGAAGCTAGAATTAGGAATATATCGTTGGTTTACAATAATACCAGATAGATAGATATAAACAATAACTGAGGACCGATAATATATATATATATATATATATATATATATATATAATATATATATTAAAAAAAAACAAAAGATGTTTACAAATGCATGGGATCATCAGGAGAGAATGTGCAAACCGTTTCGGGCCTTCCTCTCTACGGTTTTGAAAGCAACATCGGAGAGGAAGGCCCCGAAACGGTTTGCACATTCTCTCCTAATGATCCCATGCATTTGTAAACATCTTTTTTTCAATATATCAAATTCCCACTGTCGGATTAAGTTCCATTTTATTTTCATATATATAATATATATATATATATATATATATATAGTGCATTGACATTCAGTCTCGGAAGACTATAATGAAGTTTTTGTGCCCCTGAAGTTACAGAGCTTGTTTTAATCCGGACTCATCGAGAGAGAAGCAGAAAATAATTTAAATTCAAAATGGAAGCATTGTTGTTCCAAAAAGCGTGCAAGCCATTCGATCGTTTCGTTCGTAGCGGATGTGCTAATGACGAAACGATCGAATGGCTTGCACGCTTTTGGAACAACAATGCTTCCGTTTTGAATTTAAATTAGTTTCTGCTCTCTCCCGATGAGTCCGGATTAAAAACAAGCTCTGATGATGATTTATATAAATCGAAATATTGTTCAATATTAGCTATGGATATGATATAAAAAATATTAATTTAACAATATTGTGTGTTTTAATACCCTTTTATCTATACATATACATATATCTATCTAATACTCACACCGCAAAAAAATAAATATTTGACGTCATATTTCAAACCGTCCATTTTTTCAACGTTCTTTTTTCTCAGACTTCAAATTTTAAACAAACTGATAAACAAGGACTATTACTCGCTTTTCTCGTTAATCTGTGATAAAAAGATTTTTATCACCTTCCATATACCGACAAATGCCCTGAAGATGATCTAAATAATAGATCGAAACACTGCAGCGTCGACCAATAAACTTACCACTCAACTCATTTAAACCTGTGTTTTTTCAATTTTTCTTAATATACTACACACATATATATGTGTGTTCTGTGTGTGTGTGTGTGTGTGTGTGTGTGTGCGTGTATGTGTGTGTGTGTGTAAAATAATCCAATTGACTAGTAACGAAGGGATGATTCTATTTGGGATCATCTAAATTTCACTGTACAATCCATACTGTATGCTCATGTAGGCACAAACTTATAGATTCATACAAGGATTGTTATAAATCCCTAAGAAAGCTCAATGTATAATAACTGATAAATTAATATATTATTATTATAATATAATATGTATTATAATATACAGAGCAATATTTAACTTTCAAAGAAAGAAAACTTTAGCAGAACCAGACCGATAGAAGAAAATCAGAAAAGTAGAATACCGCCCAGCTACACACAAGAAACAGAAAAAAAGTAAGAAACCAGCCAACTTATCAATAAGCAAGTAGAAGATCAAATATGAGGGCACAACCACGGGTGTATATCATAAGAGGAATAGAATCGAAACAAGAGAAGAAATACATAAGTAGAATACGGGCCCAGCAACACACAGAAAAACAGAAAAAACGTAATAAACCAGCCAGCTTATAAATAAGCAGGTAGAAGATTAAATATGAGGGCACAATCACGGGTGTGTGTCATAAAAAGAAAAGAATCGAAACAAGAGAAGAAATACAGTAAGTAGAATACCGGCCCAGCAACACACAGAAAAACAGAAAAAAAGTAAGAAACCAGCCAGCTTATAAATAAGCAGGTAGAAGATCAAATATGAGGGCACAACCACGGGTGTATATCATAAGAGGAATAGATTGAAACAAGAGAAAGAAATACAGTAAGTAGAATACCGGCCCAGCAACACACAGAAAAACAGAAAAAAGTAAGAAACCAGCCAGCTTATAAATAAGCAGGTGGAAGATAAATATGAGGGCACAACCACGGGTGTACATCATAAGAGGAATAGAATCGAAACAAGAGAAGAAATAAAGTAAGTAGAAATACGGGCCCAGTTACACACAGAAAAACAGAAAAAAGTAAGAAACCAGCCAGCTTATCAATAAGCAAGTAGAAGATTAAATATGAGGCACAACCACGGGTGTATATCATAAGAGGAATAGAATCGAAACAGGAGAAGAAATACAGTAAGTAGATTACCGGCCCAGTTACACACAGAAAAAACAGAAGAAAGTAAGTTACTAGCCAGCTTATCAATAAGCAAGTAGAAGATTAAATATGAGGGCACAACCACGGGTGTATATCATAAGAGGGATAGAATCGAAACAAGAGAAGAAATACAGTAAGCAGAATACCGTCCCAGTTACACACAAGCAACAGAAGAAAGTAAGATACCAGCCACTTCAGAAAATTAGTAGAAGATTAAATATGAGAGCACAACCACGGGTGTCTCTCATAATACATAAAAAGAATAGGATTGAAATGAACTCTCGTCGTAATATATAGCCAGACGACTATATAACATTATTTCAAATCCTGGACGTGGTAATTGCATTTTCCTTAGCGCTAATACCCTTGGGGAAGGTATGAATCCTACTCTCCCTCCAGGTATGAGTAAATAGTGGGGGAGACTGGGCACTTTAACCTTGGTTAGGCAACCGGTCTAGGATAAAGAAAACTCTGAATTCAAAACCTGTTAAACTCCGCTTAAGAAATTGACCTTGTCTCGCATCCTGCTCGTGCAGAGGTGTTGGTATATATATATATATATATATATATATATATATGTGTGTGTGTGTATATATATATATATATATATATAAATATATATATATATACTATAGTGTGAGATGGTCACTGTTTCAGCTTTTGCTGGAATGGCGTACCAAAGGCAGTATTATTGGAAGAGTGCTCAATATAAAATAGAGCTATTATATAATATCATAAAAAAATATATAAAGGTTTTACATATCTATTTATTTGGGTGACAAAGGAACATTCACGACCATTTTGCGTCTCATGCGAGGCAATCATCAGGTGAAGATGTTTCAAATACCATTTGAAACATCTCACCTGATGATTGCATCGCATGAAACCAATATGGTCGTGAATTTCCTTTGTCACCTAATAAATAGATATGTAAAAACTTTATATATTATATTTATTATATTATATTATATTATATATATATATATAATATATATATATATATAAATATTATTTCGACTTTTTTTAACATTTGAACTTTATAAAGAGCATTTATAGAACACTGAACTGTCTGCCATTTAGTAATATATTAATTGGTGTTACGTCAAACCTTGCCAGATGTATTTAAAGTTTGTAGAAGTTAACTAAATGTTAAGCTGACAACAGTAAAATTCTTTATACAACAAATGAACGCTCTCTCTTTCTTTTCTTTTCTTTCCTTCTTTTTATTTATTTATTTGTTGTTTTTTTTCTTTTTTTGTTCATTTGTTTTTGCAAATGGTTGCTCTATTACAAGGATGGCTTCTGTCTCTGAATATTCTGTGATTTATCCTATACTAGTGAGCTCACAGATAGCACGCAGAGAACAGGACCCCCCCACCACCACCACCACCAAAAAAAAAAGCGGTTCAAAGACCATATTAAGACAACGCTGAAAAAAATGTATCATCAAACTGTCAAGCGTGGAAGATCTGACCTTTAACAGACAGGGTTGGCGAGACGCCTGCCGCACAGGAGCTAAATGGCTCATTAATGAGATAAAAAGAACTGCAGAGCGATGACGTTTTCGTCGTCATGAACAACCAAACGTAGATGGGAATTTCCCCTACAATGTGTGTGACCGCATCTGCAAGTCCAGAACTGGACTGTGAGCCACAATATGGCCCACAAATGAAGACACGGAGTGACGTCATCGTCGTCTCCGAAGGACTTCGAAAATAGGAAGAAAGAGTTGAATTTGTGGATATACCACAATAGGATGTTACGATTTGTGTGGTCATTTTAGAACTGTAAGCGAGAGCAGTTTTACAATGGAGATACCTTGTGCCAGTTGACGTTTCTTGTAGTAGAAAGATGTAGCATCAGTTTTAATCCTTGTTAGCTGATTCGTGTTGAAGAATTGTATAATCCTTCTCAGTTGTTCTTTGTTAAAGAATTGCATAATCCTTGTCCGTTCGTCTGTAAATCCAATGAGCAATTGAGCTACAATTTATCAAGGCCTTTAAATAATAAATCAAATACATGTTTGAGCGTTTTGATTGGCCTATTCACCCAACACTGTTTGGAAGAGTTTATAAATTCAAGTTGTGGTCTTCAGCACACCTTATATTCTGAAATAATCCACCAGGATAATTATACGAATGTTGCACATCGTACGGGCGGAAGTAGGATTTTCCGTTTAAACCGAAACAAAGAAAAGACGAAAAAATAACAAAGGACTTTTTCCGGTTAATGCGAACAAAGAAGGAAGGGTATAACAATGAATTCGGAAATAGATTTGTCCGCTGATAAGTATAACAAAAGAAAATGCGTGGGCGGTTTATATACATAAAAAGAAAGTCAATAGCAGAGGTCATACCTAATTTGTTAATTAATTAATTATAATTAAATGAATTAGGCGGGCCTATCGGTTTGAATGTGAAGCGTAAACAAATCGAGAAAAAGTCAATCTCTGTATGTACATTTCAGCACATTAGGCCTCATCAATAGAGCTATAGATAGGGCAGTGCTTTGTGCGTGATTCGAACCCTACCTGTCAGGCTGAAAGTTGAAAAAAATTATATATTGGAAAAACCGATGGTACAATCAGAGTTCAATAACAGAATATATTCCAGCGGGGGTAATACTCTATATAAACAGGTATGACACGTAAAGAACGTTATATAATGATATAATAAAGTGCTTTAATAACCAATGTGCAATATCTTGTTATATCATGTATGGGGTAAAAATCAAATGAAAAAGAAATATTAAATAAATTTCTCCGATACGAAAGGTATTGCATCTTTAAACGTTCATTTTGTTCTTTATAATAATAATAATAATAATAATAATAATAATAATAATTCTTTTTCTTCTTCTTCTTCTTCTTCTTCTTCTTCTTCTTCTTTGCTATGTCTTCTTCTTCTTTCTTCTTCTTCTTCTTCTTGCTATGTCTTCTTCTTCTTCTTCTTCTCTTCTTCTTCTTCTTCTTCTTCTTCGCTTCTTCTTCTTCTTCTTCTTCTCTTCTTCTTACTATGTCTTCT
>JALAJA010000131.1:70000-85000 GCA_023376005.1 Doryteuthis pealeii | reverse complement strand
ACGCTAACTCAGCGTATGAGTAGCATAGGGATCTGTGCTATAAAGTGAGGAATTGATGGTGAGTGGGGCGCTCCATCTCAGACGATAAAATAATCTCCTTCGTCTAGCGCTAGTGAAAAGTGGGTAGACTCCCTTACTGTCCGGCTGATACCGACAATAGGCCACTCTACCAGCTATACTTTACTTTTTATATTAATCAGGGTTTATTTTTTATGTTATATTTTTATATTTTATATATTTTCTTTTTTTACTGCTAACGGCCATATCACGCTGAGAACACCGGTTATCGTCCGATCACCGAAGTTAAGCAACGTAGAGCCTGGTCAGTACTTGGATTTTGCATAGAGTGTCCGATTATGTGTATATGTGGAGGAAAAATATGGAAATAAATCCGACGGAATATCGAAATGTAAATAAGAAAAATATAAACTATTTCAAAAGATGAATTTATTTGTAGATGGTGAAGTTAGTCGACGTTAAAACGTTTTGGTTTTTATTAATTGTCCTGATGAGGATTGTCACAGTCCCTATAAACTTAATCTTTATTTTAGTTTTGAAATTATTTGCAAAATCTATAAACTAGCAGTACTTGTACTACGTAGGACCTATAAAGATTGTCTCTGATTTTCCTTAACTGTACTATAAAAAAAATACATAAATAAAAATAGATAAATAAATAAAAATAAAAGTAAATGAATAAAACACCCTCCGGGCAATGTAAAAAATAATTTTGGAAATATATTGTCTGAGAGAGGGGAGTTAAAATTTCAATGTCAGACGGTTTATATCATAAGTATGTAAAATCATTAACTTAAATTAATTGCATTAATTAAAGGCGTAAAATAAATAATATGAAATGGTGTTACATAATTATTAGAATCCTAATATTTATGTGCAGTAGTGTAGAAATCAAAATGGCTGTTATAAGTTGCAGCCCACGGCCTTGAAGGTTGAATGACAAGGCTTGACCTCAGTCCTAACCTTCCGGTGGATACCGTGAGAATCGGTGGAGAAGACCCTCTTCCGGTTTAGATTAGAAATAGATTTTAGTCAGTCGGCCAAAAACCACGACGGTGGTAAGTCATGTTATACACGCTCCGACTCAATCTGCGAATGTAGTCTGGTGGGGATTTCGAAATAAAAAAAATGATCTAAGTAAATCGAAGTCTTGTGTTATTATCTAAAAACTACCAATGACACAGGGCTTCTGATAAAGAGGAATCCCAAAAGGAAGACCAGACACGAAGTCCCTAAGAGAAGTCCAGACACTAGAAGAGACGCTAGGAGATGACAAGAATAATAGAAGAATAGAAGTAAGAAAGAAGTAAAGAAAGGGTATACAACAATGGAAACTTAGTTCTGTCCCCCTCAAATGAAATGTTGCCTGGATTTACTTATTATAAATTTAAAAAAATATTTTTTATATTTTGCACATACATTTTACACAAAATCGTTGGCATTTATTAATTTGTTAACTTTTTAGTTAGGCTCTTGATACTGAAAAAATGACAATTTCTTGTTTGTAAATAATTTTTTCATAAAACTCTATACTTAAGACAACTTTGAATATATATATATATATATATATATATATATATATATATATTGAGTGAATGTTAGTATTTGTATCCGTTTTAGGAGATACTTATACCAGGTTTGGACTGAGGAGTGAAGCATTAATGTACTTATTATGCTAATATTGTTAGCGTAATATTTTAGTTGAGGAATAAATATCTGAAGACTCTGTGGTTTGTTTTGAGTTTCATTTATTTAGCCGGGTAAATTTTCGGGACTGCTATGTCCCTTCGACTGATTGTGAATCGTGGTGGTGGCCTAAGCCCAAACCTGGTATAAGTATCTCCTACAACGGATACAAATACTAACATTCACCTCAAATATATATACGCACCAGAAGCATACGGAGACGCAAAATCCACAACATATATATATATATATATATATATATATATATATATATATATATATAAACAAATTATATATAAATATATAATAACGTGCGTGTATTTACTAAAACTTAAAAAAACAAAAAAACAATAAGGACCGTTTAAGTTGGCATACTCAAAATTTGAGTGTATAGGATATAGGGTTGTTTTTTTAATTCTACTTATTGACGGTTTAAGGTATTGTGACATAAGCAGAAACGTAGTTTCGGTCAAATACAAATGGAAACCGAATCTCCATTATTAATAGATAGCATGAACAACGAAAACAAAAATGTAAACGTAAATCTCTTAAGAATCGCCCGGAATTTTTCGCTTCTCTAGAAGATTTTAAGGCCTCACCTGAATTTAGGTATTAACTTTTTGCAAACCATTGGATAGCTGTACCTCTCGATTAGTGTGCTTATTGTGAAAGTGGTACAACTGAAATTTGTGCATGCTAACCCTCATTTACCAATAGCACAATAATGTTACTTTTTAAATCGGTTAGTTGGTTAATTGGATTTTACGGCATGTAAACCCGTTGGGTCTGTAGCGATTGACTGTCCCTGTTTGGTCTGGAAGAGTTATTTTCCCTTCCCGCAGTTTTTCTACCGCTAGGTGGGGGCAGAGTATTTAGGTAGCAAGGCGCGAATTTTGAGCTCTCTTTTCTCCGGGAGAGCAAACAAGACACATGGGTTAGACAATTGCGTCTATACCTTTTATGTGGGGGGGCTTCACCCCCCAGCCTAAGTAAGTGACATTCCTTCTAGACTCTCTATCACTTCTGCAGGACAAAGTCCTATTTTCTGTATATTTTCTGTCTATAATTGTGTTCTTTATGTATCTGCTGTGTATACCTATCAAGTACGTCGTAATTTGTATATGTATTCCTGTTTAAATGTATTTCTATGTGCTCACTATTAAAGTCTATGATTGTTATATCTTATAACTTATTTGTCAGAATATTTCTTGTACTTATATGTACCCACGTTGGAAGGTCACCTTAGTCTTATAATACCTATGAATCCAACAGGTCATTTTATGCCGAATACATTT
This sequence comes from Doryteuthis pealeii, assembly GCA_023376005.1. Taxonomy (NCBI): domain Eukaryota; kingdom Metazoa; phylum Mollusca; class Cephalopoda; order Myopsida; family Loliginidae; genus Doryteuthis; species Doryteuthis pealeii. The sequence continues at coordinate 82,001 of JALAJA010000131.1, read as the reverse complement.
TTGTTTTATTAATTGTTTTAATAATTCTACGGATATATATATATATATATATATATATATATATATATATATATATATATATATATATATGGGCACAAGAGACAACGTGCTCGAGCTTCACCATAAGGATCTTCAGGGTTAAATCCACCGAACCACGATTGGTTCGGTGGATTTAACCTGAAGATCCTTATGGTGAAGCTCGAGTAGGTTGTCTCTTGTGTCCGTTTTATAATAAATTTGCTCTACTTAGTATTGAGCACTTTTTATTTGTTATATCGCTGACTTACCCCCCTGAATTCCACACTTACTAACTATCGTGACCAAATTCACCGGTAAGTCACCTTTTCCTTTATATATATATATATATATATATATATATATATATATATATATATAGAGAGAGAGAGAGAGAGAGAGATGAGGTAAATAATGAATGAAAGAACAAAACTCAGACAAAAATGTGTAGTATATTTCGCTGGAATGTTAAATTCCGCTTCATCAGCCTTTATTGAATCATTAGGATCATAAAAGTGTTTTTTCTACCTACATCCCTCCACTCCTTTCTCTTCTATCTTCCTCCTTATCTCTCCCAAAGATGTCTCCAACAACCAATCAAATCAAGTTTTTAAACATATTTTTAAACTCGTGTTTTTTTCTATTCAAACCATGGATATGACCCTAGAGGTGCTACCCCTCCAGGTCAGAGCGGACCTGGGAAAAATGGTGATGAAGGGGTACTACACATTCACCGTGCTTCAGAACTGGAATTTCACCATTATATAGAGTTTAGAGTCATAGCCGGGACAATATAATTTTCAGCCACCGCCATCTAGAAAATTCTGAAAAAAAATAATTTTGCTTTTTTCAAAATAATTTCCCTTTAATGAATGACCCTTATAAAATCATCAGAGCGATATTTCGATTTATTTCTTAAGAAATAAAAATAAAAATTATTTTTCATATTGTAAAAATATATAAAACCAGTGAAAATTCAAATATGAAGTCTACTTGGTGAATGCATGAAAATTAAAATTCTTTCCTGTCTATTTTTATCAGATCTTAATAAAAATGTCTTCTCTGTGGCAGTTCCGAGACTTAAAAGAAAAAAGGTTGGAATGGACAGCATTTTGATTCAAAATTGCAAATGAAAAACTCTTCACAGTTGGGAAGAATTAGAATAAAACATTTTTTTACATAAAACTGATGTTGGTGAAATAAAATAATTATTAGCTGTAAGGGATGAAAAGGGTTAGGGATTGTCATAAGGCCAAACTGGTTGGGAAAATCAAATAGGAGTTAGGGCTTGACGTGACCAGCTAATTAGAGGAGGCCTCTCCAACAGCCCGTTTAGCCCAAGATAGGGCCAAAGTGGAGTATTGCAAGTCATGGACTGCTCAGCCACCGTTTAGCCTAAGTAAGAACCAAAGTGGGGTGCATATCATGGATTGTTCACAACTGGGCAGAGGTGCAGGACGTATTCTAAAGGGTGAATCCTTCTGAATGTAAGCATGTTTTATTGTGGGGGGTCTTTTTAAAATTATGACGTAGTGGGGCTTCCGTATGAATTAAAAGAAAAAAATACAAAAGAGTTTTGTAATTTGCTTGAAGCATATGTTTATCTTTGTTTGAGGGCTGGTTTTGAAGGCTATCACAATGCAAGTGTAAATAAAAATGAGGTAACTATGATGTTGTTCATTTACCTTGGATTTGTTCTCTTAATAGTTCGACATAAAGATCCCTTCGCCAGAAGATTTCTGACAGCAAGAGTCCCAGGGCTGTTAATTCTGTTGTATGCCTGGTAAAATCTTCCTCCAAATTCTTCGTGTGTTTTGCTCGTGTGTGTGTGTGTGTGTGTGTGTGTGGTGTGTGTGTGTGTGTGTGTGTGTGTTGTGTTGTGTTTATCTGTGTATGTCTGTCCAACTAAAAAATACTGAAATATATATATATATATAAAAAAACAAATATATAAATTAAGAAAATACTAACTTTTCGCATTTCTCTTTATTTCTAAGGTTCCGTTTATATTATTCGCAGATGCCTGTGGGGTGTGGCAGCCTCAGAACACCTGGGTAGAGGTGAACAGAAGTCTGCATGGGTGGTTTAGTCTAGCTGGGTTGGAGGCAAACCCCATAAATAAAACGATGGATAGATTATGAGGAAAAAGGCAAGACTTGTGGCTAACTAGTGTCAAATGTGACCAGGAACTCCACTGGGGACTTTGAATTAGCAGTTCGTTCATCTTGACGATAAAAATAAAAAAAAAAAAAAGAAAAAAATAAAGAAAAGAAAACCTGAAAAAGGGGTTTATGAGGAAGAATATCTAAATAGAAAAAGACACTGATGACATGTGCAGGGTCGGTGAGGATTGATACCAAGGTAACAATATATATATATATATATATATATATATGTGTGGTGTGTGTGTGTGTGTGTGTGTGTGTGTGAAGATGAATGGAAGTGAATCCAATGGTATGTAGTATAGTGAGAAATTTGAAAAAAACACAGGTTTAAATAAAATGAGTGGTAAGTTTAAATTTCTCACTATATATATATATATATATATATATATATTATATCCTCACTGTTTGTGAGTATATATATATATATATATATATTGTGAGTATATATATATATATATATATATATATATTACTCACTCGTTGTCTGGTTCATGCCGACATTAGGCCGTCCCAACGACTTTAACACACACACACACACACACACACACATATATATATATATATATATATATATATATATATATATATATAGCAAAGTCGTCGGGACGGCCTTATGTCGGTATCAGCCAAACAGCGAGGCAATATATCCCCTGTTCACTAGCGCTATACAAAGGAGATTATTTCAGCGTCTGGGTTAGAGCGCCACACATACCATCAGCTTCTCACTTTACCGAACAGCGGCCGATATCGAATACACACACACACACACACACACACACACACACACACACACATATATATATATATATATATATATATATATATGTATATTTGTGGGTACGGATCTAATTATTTAGACTGAGTATTTCCGGGGTTTTGGTTTCATTCTAATATGTTTGCAATTTGTTAAGTATCTCCTGACAAATTTATAGCAATTAATCTCTGTTTATCTAAATCAATCTATCTTCCTTAGTCTGCTACATATCTATCTATCTATCTGTCTATCTATCTATCTATCTGAGTCAGTTCCAATCTATCTATCTATCTATCTATCTATCTGAGTCAGTTCCGATCTATCTATCTATCTATCTATCTATCTATTTATCTATATGTCGGTTCATATCTATCTATGTATCTATCTATCTGTCGGTTTACATCTATCTATCTATCTATCTATCTATCTATCTTAGTCTGCTCCGTATCTATCTATCTCGATCAATTAAACTATTAAATCCATAATTTTTGACTGCATAACTAGATGAACTAATCGAGAGAACAAGAGAGACAGAGGCAGAGAGAGACAGAGAGACAGAGAGACAGAGAGGGGGAGATATTACCTCAATATATATATATATATATATATATATATATATATATATATATATATATATATATATATTGATATTTATGTTATGTATAAACTTTGTTCTTGTGAACGTTGTTTGTTTGGTCTTTTGAAGCATTCGAAAAAAGAACAAAAACAAGAAAAACAGAACAAAAATCAGAATTTTAATATTCAATTGTTGTTCTGTTCCTTGTTTGATCAATTCCGATATTTCGGGTGAACCTTTTTCATATGAAATGAGATGGTCTAGAGAAAAAATTAAAAATGTTGTATATGAGAGCAAAAAAAAAAAATGAATTAAAAATTTTCATATATATATATATATATATATATATATATATATATATATATATATATATATATACTGAGGTAGTATTTAGAGGATATATATATATATATAATATATATATATATATATATTATATATATATCATGGAGGAGTGGCTTTCTCCTCCTTCGTTGGAATCGTTTTTTATTCTGAATTTTTTCGATTTCAAATGTGCCTCCTATCACCCCCTCTCTCTCCTCTCTCTCTCCTATTTCTCTCTCCCCCTCTCTCTCTCCCTATTTCTCTCCCCTCTCTCTCCTTCTCTCTCTACCCCTCTCCTCCCCTCTCTCCCTCTCTCTCTTGCACTCTAGTTTTTTCTCTTTTTTTCTTTACAAGTTGCGTTACAACTATTTTCAAACTAATCTAGAAGAACATTCTCAGTGAGATTGATTCTCACTGTGTTTCACTCACTCCAGTCCATGTATTAAGTTTAGTTAAGTGATACCTTGACCACAATCAGGGGCACATTATTAGCAATTAATGTTGCATAATCTATGTGCTAGTATAAATTATTGGGAACACCCTGCGGGGCCAGTTCTTTTCATATCATGGTACGGAAAATCACTGGACAGTTGAAATCCCGCCCGTCACGTGATTTTGACTTAGTTACGTCAGTTGACAGCCAGACCCCGGATGGAACAGACGTGTCCCATCCCGATTGTCAACTCCGCGTGTTGAGTTACAAAAGGTAAATAAAACTTTAAAAAGCCACAAGTCTTGTTGATCAGTTGTTGCATGACTTAAACGCATGGCTTTAGTTAGAAGACCGGCCAGATAAGAAAATGACGAACCCAGAAGAGAAACCAGACTAGACGATCCTGTCCGAGATTGAAAAAGAAGAAGCGGGAAACGACAAAATGACAAATAGAATAAAGAACGGGCAAGTAGGTTATCTATCAGCCTAATATCTCTCTGATACCTGCCTATCTCTTTCTGCCATAAGAACTGGAAATCTCGCGCGTCACGTAATTTTCACTTAGTTAAAGCCGAGATGTGATGCAGGACAGACATATCCTACGGTGACTCCCTCCGCGCGATGAGTTAGGAAAAGGCAAATAAAACTTTAAAAAGCCATAAGTCTTATTATTTAATTAAGCATGTCCTTAGTTAGAAAATGAAGCAACTTGTAGAAGATCAGACAAGAAAATGAAGAAACAACAAGAGAAACCAGACTAGATGATCCCGCTCGAAATAGAAAGAGAAGAAGCGGGAAACGACAAAATGGCAAATAGAATGAAGAACGGCCAAATAAATTATCTATCTGTCTAATATCTCTCTGATGCCGATCTCTCTCTCTCTCTCTCTCTCTCTCTCTCTCTCTCTCTCTCTCTCTCTATCATAAGAACTATTGTGCATATACCCAACGAGGGCATATGGCTTTGTAACGTTAAGTCTCGCAAAACAATTATTGCCAATTGTGAGTTCAGTCAAAACAAGCGCTCCTTATTTCTGGCCTTGTGCCAATTTTTTTCGTCACGAGTGTTGTAAATGTAAGCGAGCTAGGCGAGCAGATGATTGTGAGTGAATTTGATTCACACCGGGTGCCCATTATTACTAGACAAACTAAGGTAAATATAATAAATGAATTCAACTACTACAAGTATCAGAGCAACTCCTCCTCATCGTGTTATAATGCCATATACCCTCGTTGGGTATATACACAATAGTTCTTATGAGAGAGAGAGAGAGAGAGAGAGAGAGAGAGAGAGAGAGATCGGTATCAGAGAGATATTAGACAGATAGATAACTTACTTGGCCGTTCTTCATTCTAGTCGCCATGTTGGATCTTTATGTCTCTTTCTATTTCGGGATTGATCATCGAGTCTGGTTTCTCTTGTTGGTTCTTCATTTTCTTCTCTGATTTTCTACTTGCTGCTTCATTTTCTAACTAAAGGCATGCTTAATTAATTAATAAGACTTATGACTTTTTAAAGTTTTATCTGCCTTTTCCTAACTCGTCGCGCGGAGGGAGTCCGGTCACCATAGGACACGTCTGTCCTGCATCACATCTCGGCTACAACTGCTTTAACTAAGCGAAAATCACGTGACGGGCGAGATTTCCAGTTCTTATGATAGAGAGAGATAAGCAGGCACCAGAGAGATATTAGACAGATAGATAACTTACTTGGTCGTTCTTTATTCTATTTGCCATTTTGTCGTTTCCCGCTTTTTACTCTTTCTATCTCGAGCAGAATCATCTAGATTGGTTTCTCTTGTTGGTTCTTAATTTTCTTGTCTGGTCTTCTACTTGTTGCATTATTTTTTTAACTAAGGGCATGCTTAATTAATTAATAAGACTTATGACTTTTTAAAGTTTTATTTGCCTTTTCCTAACTCATCGCGCGGAGGGAGTCCAACAACCGTAGGACACGTCTGTCCTGCATCACATCTCGGCTGCAACGGCTTTAACTAAGCAAAAATCACGTGACGGGCGAGATTTCCAGTTCTTATGAGAGAGAGAGAGAGAGAAGAGAGAGAGAGAGAGAGAGAGAGAGAGAGAGAGAGAGAGAGAGAGAGAGAGAGATAGGCAGGCATCAAGAGATATGAGGCTGATAGATAACTTGCCTGACCGTTCTTCATTTTATTTGCCATTTTGTCGTTTCCCGCTTCTTCTCTTTCTATCTCGGCCATGATCGTCTAGTCTTGTATCGCTAGATGGTTCTCTATTTTCTTGTCTGGCCGGTCTTCTAACGAAGGGCATATCTTCATGTCTCTCTTGTAAACATCTTTAAAGCGTAGGCGTGGTCTCCCTACCGGTCGAGTGCCTTCTACTAAATCACCATACAGTAGGTATTTGTCGATGCGGTCTTTGTCCATCCTCCTGACATGACCAAGCCAACACAGGCGTCTCTTGTAGATGATGGCGAACATGCTGTTCATGTTTCCAGCACGTCTGTGTTGAGCACTTTGTCCAGCCAACGAATGCGTAGAATGTGGCGTAGCTATCAAAGGTGGAAATTATCCATTTTTCTCTTGAGTATGTGACCCAGGTTTCGCTACTGTAAAAGAGAGTACTGAGTACTGGCTTTGTAACATTAAGTCACGCAAACCAATTATTGCCCATTGTGAGTTCAGTCAAAACAAGCGCTCCATATTTCTGACCTTGTGCCAAATCTAAGATAATTTTCTTTCGTCATGATTATGAGTGAATTTGATTCACACCGGGTGCCCATTATTACTAAGGTAAATCTAATAAATGGATTCAACTATTACAAGTATCAGAGCAACTACTACTATTACTATTACTACTACTACTACTGCTACTAGTACTACTACAATTATTATTTCTTATTTGTCTGTTTCTTCTTTTTCATCCGCGATTCCGCTGTCCTCTTCTTCCACCTCCTACTTCAACTCACTTTTGTCGTCATCCTTCTTCTTCTTCTTCTTCTTCTTCTTCTCGTCCTTCTTCTTCTTCTTCTTCTTCTTCTTCTTCTTCTTCTTCTTCTTCTTCTTTCTTCTTCTTCTTCTTCACCCTTCTTCTTCTCGCCCTTCTTCTTCTTCTCACCCCTTTTCTTCTTCTTCTTCTTCTTCTTCTTCTTCTTCTTCTTCTTCTTCTTCTTCTTCTTCTTCTCGCCTTCTCACCCTTTCTTCACGCCTTCTTCTTCTTCTTCTTCTTCTTCTTCTTCTTTCTTCTTCTTCTTCTTCTTCTCTCTTCTTCATCATCAACCATTTCACTCTTTCTCCGAAAATTTTCTCTCTCTCTCTTTTTACTTCCCGATCACTCTTTGACCCCCCCCCCACTCCATATACCTCAGTTCCCCGCGCCACAACTACGAACCCTACCCCACCACATTCGTCTCGCCTAAGAAAATAGCACGGGGGTCACAATTCCGGTATTTGTGTACCGACCAACTGCGCATTGTTATTTTCCCACATTCAAAGAACCCTCTCTCTCTCTCTTCTCTTTTTCTCTTTCTCTCTCTCTGTCTCTCTGTCTCTGTCTCTCTTTCTTTCTCTTTCTCTCTTCCTATCCAAACCGTAATCCCGACACCCACGTGATCCACCCCGGGTAGACATTTTCGGCTTTCATCAAGCCACCCACAGTTGATAGAAAATGTCACAGCTCCACCTGTTGTTTACTAAACGAACTACGATTTCAGCCTCACCTTTCCATTTTGTTTTATTCGGTCTGTGTGTGGGGGGTGGAGTAGGCGACATAAAAGACGGGAATGAAAATGCGACTCGCTATAACCTTGCAAGCAACCCGCACCCCTGATTCTGGTAGAGATTGGATGGGGGGGGGGTCTTTTATTTGCAGGACCAGAATCAGGGTACCTTATATGGAACGATCAAGTAAACCTTAAATACAGGTAAATAATTTACTCTGGGAAATTCTATGGTTTAATAAGTATTTATAATAAATAATATAATATATATATATATATATATATATATAATATATATATATATATATATATGAGTATTTAGGTAGCATTTTTTCTTGTAGGTATATATTGTTAAATAATGCAGCCATTTTCTGTCTGCAAGTTTTGTCCTTTGTTTTTTCGTATTGCCGGATTATTTTTGTAATATCTGGCGAAAATTGGCTGATGTATTTACCATATGTCATAGACCGATTACTTTCTGCCCTATCGTGGGCCATCTTCAAGGTATTTTGAAACCGTACAACAATGCGCTATTCCATTTACCATTTATATAGGTTGTGTTTATTATTGTTGTTGTTATTATTATAAAGTACTCGGTCTATGACATATGGTAAATACATCAGCCAATTTTCGCCAGATATTACAAAAAATAATCCGGCAATACGAAAAAAACAAAGGACAAACTTGCAGACAGAAAATGGCTGCATTATTAACATATATATATAATATTATATAATATTATATATATATATATATATATATATATATATATATATATATATAGGAGCGAACATTTATCTAAAGAAGGGAATCTAACGATCCCGAAAATTTATGATAATAAATAATTTAAAAAAAATAAGTGAATCCAGTACTCCATAACATCGAGTTCATTCATTTATTTTTAAAATGCTTCATAATAACGCCAACTTCAACAAAAAAGACATACAAATACATACATATATATATATATAATATATATATATATATATATATATATATATATATATATTAATGTATACGGTTTGCACTAGTATACTAGAAGAAGTAATAGTAATCCAACGTACAGTATTATTAGAAGAGTGCTCAATATATGTGATAGAGCGTTGTTTTACTGAAGTTTTACCTGATGAATGCTTTCAGCAAGAAACCGTTCCGAAATGAATAAATAAAAGCAAAAACTTTTACTTGTTTTGATTTTTCATTGAAGTATATATATATATATATATATATATATATATATATATGTTGCATAATCTATGTGGTAGCATGAATTATTGGCAAAACCCTATAGGATAATTCTGCGGAGACAGTTTTTTCATATCAAGGACGGAAAACTACTGGACAGTTGAAGTCTCACATGTCACGTGATTTTGATTTAGTTAAGTCAGTTGACAGTAAAAAAATTAAAAAAATGAAACAGACGTTTTTCATCTCGGCTGTCAGCTCCGTTAGTTGAGTTAGTTACAAAAGGCAAATAAAGCTTTGAAAAGCAACACGCGTTATTAATTAACTAAGCATGCCTTAGTTAGAAATCGAAGACAAGAGAGGTCTATAAGCAAGAACTTAGAGGTCACAAATGTCCGAAGAAAGAAAGTAACAGCAAGCGAGTTCTGTATCTGTCTAAATATCTCTCTAATACTCTCTTCTCTCTCTATTCTAAGAACTCTGGTTATGTACCCGACGAGAAAGGGGTACATAACATACATATATGAGCCTTGCTAGGAAACGCGTGGTGTAATGGTTAAATTCATGGGAAAATGACTCGTCGCTCCGAGTTCAAATCCTGGACGTGGTAATTGCATTTCACTTAGTGCTAATACCCTTGGGAAAGGTATGAATCCTACTCTCCCTCCAGCTATGGGTAAGTAGCAGGGCATACTGAGCTCTTTAGCCTTGGCTAGGCAACTGGTCTAAGAGAAGGAAAACTCTGAATTCAAACATGTTAAACTCCGCTTAAGAAATTGACCTTGTGTCACATCCTGCTCGTGCGGAGGGGTTGGTAAATATATATATATATAAATATGAGCCTTACTAAGAAAAGCAAAATACGCATCTACAAAGCGGGCGTTCTCAGTACTCTCTTTTACAGTAGCGAAACCTGTGTCACATACTCAAGCCACGAGAGAAAAATGGACAATTTCCACCTCCGATTCCTACGCCACATACTACGCATTCGCTGGCTGAACACAGACGTGTTGGAATGAGCAAACATGAACAGCATGTTCACCATCGTCTACAACAGACGGCTGCACAGGCTTGGTCATGTCAGGAGGATGGACAAAGGCCGCATCAACAAATACCTATTGTACATTGGTCATACCACTACGTCTTGGGGACGTGATTTGTTGTTAAAGGTTGGATTTCTCGGACGAATGCCAAAACATCCCGAAGAAGTTATCAATAAAGTTTCTATATATTACAATACTGTTCCCTATTCGTCTATAGAGTCTAAAGATATATATATATATATATATATATATATATATATATATATATATATATATATATATATATATAGAGAAAGGAAATGAATCCGACGGTATAAGTATAGATAAAGGGATATGAAAACACAATATTCTGTTAAAGTGAAATATTTTTTTTTAAAATCTTCATACAATGACTGCTATTTACATAGTAGCATTGCAACCAACAAAGCCTTCATCAGATGATGACTCTGGGTTCAGGCATGGTTTCGGGACCGAAGTATCATTACCACTAACCCAGAGCGCCCCAGCAGTATCTCACGATACCACCAGACTTTTTCGGTTTGATGTCCCAATATAGGACTGCCATATCCACGCTGATGCGGTTAGAGCTTTCTCCTGAATCTTTTTTTAAGTATTTCCTCTTGTCTGGTAGAGAAAGTCCAAGTTTAGACAAAAATGCCAAGGTTGAATTGATAATAAATCCCCGATATCCGACTTCAATGGGAAATACGTCTGTTATCCATCCGTTTCTGACGCATTGTTCACGTAGGTCTTCATATTTTTCCAGCTTCCGCTGATGGGCCCAATCAAGATTTTCTTCAAATGGAACTGTCAATTCAACGATAAAAACTTTCTTTTGATTGAATTTTATATCATATTCATAGCTAATATTGAACAATATTTCGATTTATAAAAATCATCTTCAGAGCTTGTTTTTACTCCGGACTATTCGAGAGAGAAGCTGTAAATAATTTGAATTCAAAACGAAAACATTGATGTTCCAAAAAGTCATGCGGTAGTTTCATTATAAGCACATAATTGTCGCTGACCGAGAAACGCATGGCGGATGTGCTTATAATGAAACTATGGGATGACTGTTTGGAACATCAATGTTTTCGTTTTGAATTCAAATTATTTACAGCTCCTCTCTCGATGAGTCCGGAGTAAAAACAAGCTCTGAAGATGATTTTTATAAATCGAAATATTGTTCAATATTAGCTATGAATATGATATAAAATATTTTCACTTTAACAGCATATTGTGTTGTTTTTATATCTTTTTATCTCTCTCTCTCTCTCTCTATCTATATATATATATATATATATATATATATATATTATATATATTATATATATATTATCAATCAAAGCCTGAAGAAGATAGCAGAAGATCTGAAATACGTGTTGCATATGTAAGATAAAAAGAATAACAATTTTTTTTCTGAAAACATAATACATTTTGCGGACCTTCTTCTTTTTTATAAAATATTGAATTTTCTCCCGTTGGAACCAGAACCAATTTTATATATATATATATATATATATTATATATATATATATATATATAGAGAGAGAGAGAGAGAGAGAGAGAGAGGGGGTAGAAACGAGATGAAGACGAGAATGTTTTGATTACAACTAAAGGGATCATAAGTTAAGGATTAAAAAGCGGAAGTCAACGGAGTTGTCCCAACTTCCGCTCCTCAGGCCTGATTCTCTTTTTCTGGAAACACAGACCTCTTTGTTAACGTTTTAAAAAAAACCTTGTTGTTATTCAACAAGATCTTTGAACACATTGTCCATGTTCCGCCCCTGAATGCGGTAGGTGTATTCTAC
>JALAJA010000131.1:40000-62500 GCA_023376005.1 Doryteuthis pealeii | reverse complement strand
CGTGAGTTGAATCTCGTGGGATGCCCCATTGAAATCCCTATGTAAAAAATAGACCTTACATTGATCCAGCTACTCTGAAAAGAAATGTGAATGTCTACTATCTAAAATATTAAATGAAAAATAAAAGAAATCCATGCTGTTATCATTTACATTTAATTTTTTAATTATTTTCACAAATATAAATCGAATCTCGATTATTTTTGCTAAAAAACAAGCCCTAGTGATATTTAATGTGTATATATATATATATTTACTGTGTCGTTAATTGTTTTATTTTCGAAGTTTCCTCCGGACACACAACTGCCCTTTATATATGTATAGAAAACCAAGCCCTTGGTGATATTTAATGTATATATATATATATATATATATATATATATATATATATATATACTATATATACTTTGTCGTTAATTGTTTTATTTCGAAGTTTCCTCCGGACATAATATAACACACAACTGCCCTTTATATATGTATAGAAAACCAAGCCCTGGACGCATTATTTTAATAATATATAATAATATATATATATATAATATATATTATATATATATATATTATATATATATATATATACTGTTGTCGTTAATTGTTTATTTTCGAAGTTTCCTCCGGACATACATATACACACAACTCTATATATGTATAGAAAAACCAAGCCCTGGTGATATTTAAGTGTATATATATATTATTTTGTCGTTAATTGTTTTATTTCGAATTTCCTCCGGACATACACATACACACAACTACCATTATATAGATACACACACACACATAATATATAATTAAGAAAGTTTATAGAAAAACAACAAGAGTTAAAATTTTACGCTGACAGAAATCTGTTCGACATTATGAATATGTCTTTATCAAAGCAACATTATAAGCGGAAAAACGAAATAATATATCAGTAATTACAGGCAACGAACGCTCTCGATCAGTACCGGAATTAAAAAAAAAAATTTTTTAAATACATATTTGTTGTTAAAAATAAAAAAATTATTTTTAAATGTTTAAGCATTTTTATCATAAAAAGCTCAAAAGAGTTGTAGTAAAAATGTATATTAGAATATCAAAAAAGTGCAGGAAAATGTTCCGTTACAAATGAAAGTTTAAAAATGTAACAAGTCCAGCAACCATGAATTCCAAGATGTAAACTCGCAGAGTCGGATCCTTATTAAATCCAGAAATATGAGCCCTCCGGTGATATGATTTAAGTAATTCCATTTTTTCTATTTCTAATATATATGTATGTATAGATTATATATATATATATATATATATATATTGTGTGTGTGTTGTGTGGTGTGTGTGTGCACAAGCTGTGTGCGTAAGCGTGTTATTCAACATTGCGTATTACCCTTTATGTCTACATAGGGCAATTGAATTGCAATATCTAAGATTAAGAAAAAAAAATATCACCCAGAACCGCAAACGCAGTCAGCCATTATTTGAGAAAATTACTCTCTCAAAAAAAAAACCCCCAAAACCAAAAAAAAAACAGAGAAAGAATTTAATGCTAAAGAAACTAACAGAGAGACAAGCAACTCGTAAAGATGACAGTGAATTAAATCCGATATTTTTCGCTTGATAAGACCCTGCTTAAGTACGGCTGAATAGATCTGACTGTTGCATAACAAGCGTGAAAAATACATTCTTGTTGAGTCAGCGAACTGTGGCGCTCCTGTGAATGGGGGGGCTGTTGTGAGACGAGACGCCATTTGAGGCGTGGATGGAGGCACGATAAAGATTGACAACACCGGTAAAGATTGTTATCTATTATTGAGATTTGTGGGCTAATTCTGAGAATCAGATACTTAATATATATTATATATATAATATATATAATATATAAGTATATATGTGTGTGTGTGTGTGGTGTGTATGTGTGTGTGTTTGTGTGTTGTGATGTTGTATGTGTTATATAATAGTTATATAATATGATAATATGTATATATATTAAGCATAGTATGTGTGGTTGTGTGTGTTTTGTTTAATATATAATATATAATATACTATATATATTACTATATAAATATATATATATACAATTATATCATATATATATATATATATATATTATATATAATATATATAATAATATATGCAAAACACATGATATTATATATCGCTTAATGCAAACCTTTTGAGCTTTCTAATAATAAAAAATGCTATTAATTTTTTTAAAAATTAAAATTTTATCTTTTAACATAAAATATGCATTTAAAAATTTTTTTTAGAAAATTTCCTCTGTACTTGATCGGAGCGTTTTGCCTCGTGCATTAATCGATATTATTTTTTCATCTTTCCGTTACATGTTTGACTTGTTGATAAAGACTCTCTTTCTATTTTGGGCAAACAATTTCTGTCAGCAAATTTTTTAACATCTTTTGTTTTCTACAACTTTATATATATATATATATATTAATATATATATATATTATGGTTGTGTGTGCTGTGTGTGTGCGTGTTGTGTTGTGTGTGTGTGGTGTTGTGTATTTGTGTGTGTATTTGGTGTGTTTGTATATATATATAATATAAATAATAATAAATATTAAATTATTGGAATTGAGGCCTCTTCCTGTACGATCCCAATTGCACTGGAGTGGTCACGTTTTAAGAAATGACAGACAACAGGATACCGAAAATCCCAATGTATTGACAATCTGACCAAGGGAAAGGAATTTGGCAGCAGCCATCACACACACACACACACACACACACACCACACATTACACATATATATATATATATATATATAATATATAAGATTATGGATTGTGTTTATATTTTAGAAGCCATTGTCGTAAATATTTATATTTTTGCTTGAAGGCAACTACAATGCGAATATCGCATAAATTCGATAATTATAGAAGATAATAATAATAACAGTGAATTATTATATTCTTCTATAATATTCGAATTTATGCGATATTCGCATTTATGTGCCTTCAAGCAAAAATAATAAATAATATATATATATAATATATATTGCAATACATACATACATACAATACCAATACACAAACACACACAGATATATATATATAATTATAATATATATATATAAATATATATTATATTATATAACACACACACACATTATATTAGATAGATAGATATGAACAGACTGACTCATATAGATAGTAAATAGTTTAGATAAAATAAAATATAGATAGATGGATAGATAAGATAGATAAATGTGATAGAATATGAACAGACTCATATAGATAGATAAATAGATAGATAAATAAATAGGTAGATAGAATAGATAGATAGATAGATAATATGATCAGACTCAATCGATAGATAAATAGATAGATTAAATAGATTGATAGATATGAACAGACTCATTATAGATAGTAAATAGATAGATAGTCAGATAGATAGATAGATAGATGGATAGATAGATAGATAGATAGATAGATATGAACAGCGCTCAATAGATAGATAATAGAAGATAGATGGATAGATAATATTATATATATATATATATATATATATATATATATATAAATATATATATATATTATATATAATATAATATTATATATACATTTATAAATAATAGATATATATATAGAGAGAGAGAGAGAGATAGATAAATAGATAGATATGAAAAGGTTCTATAATGTTAGATAATACATAGATACATAGACCGATAGACTAGATAGATATGAACACACGTAGAATAAATGAATAGATAGATACATAGATAGATGGAGATAGGATAGATAGATAGTAAATAGATAGATAAATAGATAGATATGAACAGGCCCTATAGATACACATAAATAGATAAAACATACATAAAGAGGATAGATAGATAAATAGATGATAGATAGATAATGAACCGCCTGCAGTAGTACATATAAACGAATGCGACAGATGATAGATAGATAGATAAATCGATAGATAGATAGATAGATAGATAGCTTCTTCTTCTTCTCGCCCTTCTTCTTCTCTTCTCGCCTCTCTTTTCTTTCTCGCCCTTCTTCTTCTTCTTCTCTTCTTCTGTTTTAGAGATTCTAATCAATATTCTTCTCTTCTTCTTCTTCTCTTTTCTTCTTCTCTTCTTCTTCTTCTCTTCTTCTTCTTCTTCTTCTTCTTCTTCTTCTTCTGTGTTTTTAGAGTCTAATCAATATTTCTTCTTCTTCTTCTTCTTCTTCTTCTTTCTTCTTCTTCTCACCCTCTTTTTCTTCTTTTCTTCTTCTTTCTTCTTCTTCTTTTCTCTCTTCTTCTTCTTCTTCTTCTCTTCTTCTTCTCACCCTTCTTTTCTCTTCTTCTTCTTCTTCTCTCTTCTTCTTCTTCTCTTCTTTCTTCTTCTTCTCGCCCTTCTTCTTCTTCTTCTCGCCCCTTCTTCTCTTCTCTCGCCCTTCTTCTTCTGTTTTTAGAGATTCTATCATATTTCTTCTTCTCTTCTTGTTCTTCTTCTGTTCTTTTCTCCTCGCCTTCTTCTTCTTCGGCTCCCTATCACCTTCCCCTATTCTTTACCCCCCCCCCACACATGCCCCCCCCCTGCTTCTCGTCATGTCTCGGACCGTTCCGAAATGTTTGTTTATACTGTCGAACGGTGTTTGCGCAGTTCGCCCGCGTATCCGGTCGAATGCACATGTGAGTAAATGCAGGTTTTATATTGGAAGGGACCCCGCCCTTTGCACGAAAAACATACGAAACGGGGGGGGGGAATGGCAGTGGCGGAGTGGCGGTTAGGTGGTGATTACGGATCACGACGAGGTGATGAGGACAAAAAATACGCACTCATCTTGTAATCTGGGAATCAGACGAACCAACAAGTTTTGATGCCACAGTGATAAGTTCTAGGGCAAACCAAGGCGGACGACCCACGTCTTGCTTATCAAAGACGGTCTCAAAGCGAGCGTGGGGCTCCACCGCTGGGCTTTAAGGATGTCTGTAAGTACGATCTCAAGACCTTTAACATCAACTCTGACTACTAAGAAGATTTGGCTCAGGACCGCATTCGTTGCAGTAGACCTTCATGCCTGAAGCAACCCTGGCGTAAGACCATGTTACAAAAAGGACATATTTACCTGCACTATGAAACATCATCAGATCCAACGGGAAAAAGATTCACGCTAAAAAAAGGCAAGGAGCAGCGATATCCACAGAGAAACTATTACAGATGTGGACTATGCAAAATTATCTAGCACTTCTCTCAAATAAACTACATAATTCGAATCACAATTCCATAGCCTAGACAAGATAGCAAGAGGCATAAAAGACCATGTTCTGTTTTAAACAAGATGAGAACTCTCCACAGCGGATGCTAATCTTCCAAAGTTGTAGACCAATCCACACACCTAGTAGTAATATCTCATCTACAGAGAAAGCAATGTCCATATACGCATAGGAAAATATATTTTCTGCTATAGGAAGATTATCTATCTGGACTCAGTGAACCAACACCGTCGTACTAGTTTGAATGTCCCAATGATAAGTTCTAGTACAAACCAAGGCAAACGACCACGATTTGCAAAGAGTCAGTAGAGCGTTCGGCTAGAAACCACAAGGTTCCTAGTTCGATACCGGCCCTCGCCAACTCAGCGTATGAGTAGCACAGGGATCTGTTCGGGTAAATTAAGGACTGATGGTAGGTGTAGCGCTCCACCTCAGATGCAAAAACAATCTCCTTGATCTACGCTAGT
Source organism: Doryteuthis pealeii (assembly GCA_023376005.1). NCBI lineage: Eukaryota > Metazoa > Mollusca > Cephalopoda > Myopsida > Loliginidae > Doryteuthis > Doryteuthis pealeii. The sequence continues at coordinate 56,837 of JALAJA010000131.1, read as the reverse complement.
GAAAAAGATAGACTCACTCGCTGATTGGCTTATACCGACTTTAGGCCACCCCGACGACTTACTTTACTTTACTTACATAGTACCATTTATCTATTATTTGCATTAACTTTGAGCGTCATATATGCTAAGAAAGGCAAGAAGCAAGCGCTATCCCATAGAAACCTATTACGATGTGGACTATGCAGATGATCTAAACACTTCTCTCAAATATAAACCTATCAGAATTCGAATCACATTCCCATAGCCTAGACAACGATAGCAAGAGGCTAACCCGAGTTCATGTGTTTTAAACAAGATGGACACATATCCACACTGGATGTCAATGCTCCCAGAATTTGTATGATCAGTTTCACACACCTAGGTAAATTAATATTCATCTACAGAAAGCTAATAGTCGGTCCATATAAGCAAAAGGAAATGTATTTTTCTGCTATAAGACAGATTATCGAATCTGGGACGTCAGATGAACCAACAGCGTCTGCTTTGTTGGGATCCACCAAAGATTAATTCTCGGCAAACCAAGACGAACGACCCACGTCTGCCCAAAGAGATACATTAGTACCATTTAATCATTCATCATCAATCATCATCATCATCTTCATCACTATGTCACGCTAAGCAAAGGATATTCATGACAATTTCTTGCTAACCGTCCCATCATTTCATTGCTCCTGAGAGTCCTTGCGCAGCATCCAGTATCCGCACAGAGATGGTCTATTTATGCTTTGCTGGAGGGCCTACTCTGGCGTGCCCATGTGATGGCTTCCACAGTAGAACGTCACTAATGAGTCATCCTTGCTTCTCAGCATGCCCAAGCGTGTCTTGTTTTGCCGCGTGTGGACAGTTTTGTCGATATCGGGCAGGTGGTCGACAGCTGTTTTCTCGTGGGCTATTCTGTCCACGTTTAGTTTTATCTATTGACCTGCTAAACTATGAACTTCATTACCTAGGGTAATAATATCTCATCTACAGAAGCAGCAATGTCCCTATACGCATAGGAAATATATTTTTGCTAAAGACAGATATCGATCTGGGACATCAGAGAACCAACACGTTGTGCTAGTTTGGATTGCTAGAGGTGATACGTTCCAGTGAACCAAGGCAGACGACACATACCCTGATACTTTGGACTGCACCTATGCAGAGGAGGTAATTGCCCCCTACTGCAACGCCCGCGCGCGACACACACACACACACACACACACCAATGAGGATACCGTAACGCCTAAAGGATTTGGTGGCTTAAAAGAAGAGTTCAGAGAAATAGTTGTTGATGGCACACAAGGATCTGCGTACTGTCTTGAACCAAATCTATGGAAGCAGTAACCTCATAAGAAAGCATCTGCATGGCCACGTGCCCATATCAGACGAAACGCATCCGGAGAATAAAACGAGAACGAAACATGCTGGACACTGATCAGGAAACGATTACGAAAATCTTCGGACGTCTTCCTGTGAACATCTACACTTAGACACACCAGTGCTGGCGACATGTAAAAACAGTCAATCAGAACTGTGCAGATTCTGAATGCGTCACGGAGGACCAATATACGGATTTCTTGTATATACCCCTTTACATATCGAAAGAGAGAGAAGAGAGACAGACAGAGACAGAGACAGAGACACACAGAGAGAGAGAGAGAGAGAGAGAGGGATTAAGAGAGATGGCTGCTTATTTTTTTTTTTGGCCATTTTCGACTTCTGAGCTGATTTCTACTCTGGCTTGGTGTCTTCCATTTTGTTGTTGAATAATTAATAAACTAATATTTTATACTTTATTACAAAAAACCTGCCCCAAAAGTGTTTTAACCGCGTGGTGAAGAAGTCGGGCATCTTAGGAGCGAGACCCTAACGCCTGCTCCTCCTGACGGATGCCGAGATCTAACTCAACTAAACTTAATTTCTTTTCTTTACACGGTAATATGGTTAACTGCCGTCAATAACTCTAACAGTAATTTGATTATTTGTATATTATTCCGACGATTGACCCCACTTTAATAGTTATGTGTACAACGTTTCGGCTGATGTGCCCTCCGGTCTCTTTCAACTATTTCTCGTTGACTCAGAAGTATTCTCAACTCGGGAAACTTCTTGTCGTGATCATTAGCCATCACGGGATCTTTAGATCCACGGTGGTATCTATTCTCATTCCACTAACCATAGCTGGTGTGCCAGATTCCCGAGGTAGAAAAAGAAAGTTTCTGAGTTCGATTTGTAGGCACCTACGAACTATGCAACATTTCTGGAAATGAGTTGTGCTGATTGGAATATTTGGAATCACCCTAAGAATTTGGTAGGAAATAAAACAGATTATATTGCGTTTAATGAAGAATTTGGGAACAGAAAATATATAACGTATTATCCTGTAGAAAATAATGAAGATGAAAAGTAAGAGGAAATAAGAAAGAAAGGGATATGAAAATAAGGAGTCTTAGATTTAATGAAGAGATGGCGAGAAGAAGAAGAAGAAGGGCGAGAAGAAGAAGAAGAAGAAGAAGAAGAAGAAAGAAGAAGAAGAAGAAGAAAGAAGAAGAAGAAAGGGGAGGACGGAGAGAAAATTCTTATATACATATGAAAAATATAAGGAGTCTCAAATCTAAAGAAGAAGCAGAAGAAGAAGAAGAAAGAAAGAAGAAGAAAGAAAGAAGAAGAAGAAGCGGGGGGGGGATGGAAGTGGGAAGGAAAGAAGAAGAAGAAGAAGAAGAGAAAGAAGAAGACAGAAGGAAGAAGAAGAAGAAGAAGAAAACGGGTGAGTGAAGAGGAAATAGGAAAGGAGCAAAGGATATTGAAAATATAAGGAGTCAGATTTAATGAAGAAAGAACGAGAAGAACAAGAAGAAAGGGTAGGATGGAGAGAAAATTCTTATATGCATACGAAAAATGTAAGGAGTGCTCAAATTTAAAGAAGAAGAAGAAGAAGAAGAAGAAGAAGAAGAAAGACCGGAATAGAAGAAGAAGCGAGGAGGGGAGGGGAGGAGGAGGATGAGAAGAAAGGACCGAAATAGGAAGAAGGAGGGAGGGGGAGGAGAAGGAGTGAGAAGAAAGCGACTCAAATAGAAGAGAAGGAGGAGGGGGGAGGGAGGAGAAGAAAGGACCCAATAGAAGAAAAAGAAGGAGGAGGAGGAGAAAAAGAAAGGACTCAAATAGAAGAAGAAGAAGAAGAAGAAGAAGAAGAAGAAGAAGAAGGGCGAAAAGAAGAAGAAGAAGACTCTTACAGAGTTAAAGGAACAAGAAGATAAATACTTATTTCGATGATGACAATGATAAAAATAAAAATTATCCCTAACCATACGGTAAGAATGTGTTGGTCGGCGCGAAACACATGGTCAACATCCAGTTTTACAATTGGAAATTAAGCTGAAACATTTATTACATTAAGGGCAGAAGTGGAAATGTTATTTTATCGAGTCTCCATCAATAGGAACTTATTTTTGCAGGTGGAAGGGAAGGAAGAATTCTGCGACTAAGGAATGGCTCGATAAATGGTCAAGACAAGGAATCGGATGTGCGGCATAAGTCTGAGACTCGTAGAGAAATATTGACACTTCTAATCAATTCGGTATGTTATAACATGAACGGATCGGAAAGTATTAAGATATATAAATCCCCCCACACACCTTCAACACTGCTTTCTTTCCCGTTTACTGTCCCCCGCTTTCTCCCCGCTTTCTCCCTCCCTTAGCTAAAAAGCTCAGTCGTTAGAGCGTCCGCCTAAGGATCACAGGTTTCATGGTTCGATACCTGCCCTCGCCAACTCAGCGTACGAGTAGCACGGGGGCCTGTGGGGTAAAGTAAGAAACATGAACGGATCGGAAAGTATTAAGATATATATAGCCCCTCCCCACACCTTCAACACTGCTTTCTTTCCCGTTTTCTCATCCTCCCCCCCTCTCTCTCTCTCTCTCTCTCTCTCTCTCTCCTTAGCTATCTCCTTAGCTCAGCTGTTAGAGCGTCTGCCTAGGAACGCAGGTTTCATTTTCGATACCTGCCCTCGCCAACTCAGCGTACGAGTAGCACAGGGACCTGTGCGGTAAAGTAAGAAACAGTTGTAGGTGTGGCGCATCACCTCAGACGCAAAACCAATCTCCTTGGTCTAGTGCTAGTGAAAAGTGGATAGACTCCCTCGCTGTTTAGTTGATACCGACTTTAGGCCATTCTTACTATTGGTGGGGATATCGCTGATGATCGCCAACTAAAGCGTAAACGCAACGCTCTCCTATAAAAGGCATGGAGCACTCTATGGCGAACTTTACATACATACAGATGTGTGTATTAAAACAGTTAAAATCCCCTTCGCATTCTGTTGTTGACGATAACCAAACAGTTAAGCTGTCCGACTGATGCTGAATCGACCGGAGTTCTATCCCGGCTGTAGTAGCTCACAAAATCTCTAGCCACACTGAAGAGACTTTATAAGTCGAAACCCGTGTCTGTGGATGACTATATATATATAATATATATATATATATATATATATATATATATATATATATGCAGCATTTTCATTTAAGGCATATTTTGTTGAAGTGCGCATATATTCTGTCTGCAAATTTTGTTCATGGTCCTTTCGAGTTGCCGGATTGATGTGACTATATCAGGCGAAAATTGGCTGATGTATTTGCCATAGCATTTATTTAACCTATGATTAAAGAATTTAACTAGCTGAATAATATTAAGACTGACTTTGCTGCGTTGGCTATACCAAACTGGCCCTCCTCTTTTTAATGTGAGTTTGTCTTGTTGTTTGTACTTATTTGTTCTGTCTTTGTATGTATCCGTTTAGCACTGGATGCTAGTGCTTAATACATCTGTTAAGCACAACAGTCATCTGTGTATCTTTCCACTTCGTGATACAACAGGTGTTATATACACAATGTTCTTTTCATAGACAGGGGTAAAGAAGTAGACACAGAGATGTATGACAGATAGATGTATAGATGCATAGCTTGCATAACTTACTTCTTCTGTGGTCATCTGTGATCTCTAGTCTTCTATTCTTATTGTCGGTTCTTCCTCTTCTTGGCCGGTCTTCTATCTAATGCATGCATCAAACCAACAACGCCATGCTGCTTTTCAAAAAAAAAATTCCTAAACTAACTTTTCTTTACTATCTAACACAGCGAGCGAAGATGAGTTCAGCTAAAGCAAGTGACATCTCTCTTGGTTAACATCCTTGTCTGGAACTGAGGATCTAACTAGCTCTCACGTGACTTCACGTGATTTACGGTGTTTTCCAGCCTGGGGTCAAAAGTTCCCAAACGTTCTGTAACTTTCCATTTGGGTTCATTCTAATTCCGCTACACAATGTTGTCAATAATCTATGCTACAACAGGGTCAAATTATGGAGCCGTTGAAGGGCCGGGTTAGCTCAGTTGGTAGAGCGTTCGGCTAGAAACCACAAGGTTCCTAGTTCGATACCGGCTCCTCGCCAACTCAGCGTATGAGTAGCACAGGGATCTGTGCGGTAAAGTAAGGAGCTAATGGTAAGTTTGGCGCTCCCCATCAGACGAAAAGACAATCTCCTTGGTCTAGAGCTAGTGAAAAGGAGATAGACTCCCTTGCTGATTGGCTGATACTGACTTTAGGCCACCCCTGACGACATAGATGCACTGATACGTTATGTCCTCATTCATATTCCAACGTGGCCCGACACTCAACAAAGAAACTTACATCAATTGTCTGTACGAGGTTGTGCTGCCCTGGATCAGGAGACTGGTCAGTATACTCTTCGCTATGTCACACAAGAAGCCAAAAAGGGTTTAACCGCGCGTTGAGAAGATGGCTTGCTAAGGAGCAGACGAACATCACGTCTAATCCCTTGACAAACCTCCAAAATCTAACTCAGTTCCCTTTGCATGCTCTTCGCCTAGCCAATGAGAAATCAACGGCTAGGTCAGTGAAAGGTGAACTGTTTGTCAATCACGTCTTGTAACGGTTATAATGGTAACTTTCCATTTACCATGATAAAAATAACAAAGAAAATACAAACAAAAGAAGCAAAAATTAAATAAAATATAATATAAAACAAAATAAAAAAATATACGATCTGAAGGAAAAGGAATGAAGAATTTTATGATGAAAATAACAAAGAAAAGAAGAAAAGAAGAAAAAAGTAAAAAATAAATTAAATAAAATATAAAGAAATATACGATTTGAAAAAAAAAGAATGAAAACTCTCATCACGTCTAATCCCTTTGACAAACCTCTAAAATCTAACTCAGTTCCCTTTGCATGCTCTTCGCCTAGCCAATGAGAAATCAACGGCTAGGTCAGTGAAAGGTGAACTGTTTGTCAATCACTTCGTATAACGGTTATAATGGTAGCTTTCCATTTACCATAACGTTATTTAAATCTTTGCACACTACAATCATAATTTGTAGGAACCACGAATTATGTAACACTAGAATATTGTGGTTCTTATATTATAGTATTTTCCTCTATAAATCTGGGTTGCTGAGCACAAACTCCCACTGAATATTTTCCCTTAGATTTAACATTTTATACGTTATAGTTACTAGCAAATATATGCACCCTCCGGGGTGCAAGTATTTAAGTTTTAATATGATAGAATATCATATTAAATTAGAAAGGCTAATGAAACTGAATAAGAATGCAGATAGAAAGATTTGGAACAGAGGGGGTATGATTGAAAAATAGAACAACTTTGAAACTAACTCTTCCATCATCTTCCATTACTCCCGTCTTTCATTGGTAAATTTTCCTAATTTAACTATTTAGTTAAAATAGGAAGTAAAGGATAATATTACAGTTATTTCTTCTTATTAATCGATTTCATTTAAGATTTATCCCCGAGATTTTTGCTCATATTCATTAAGATAAAACCAAACAATTAGAAATCAATAATACTAAGCAAATATTTATTAAAATCAAATTTTAAAGATCAATATGCAAATTAGCCTTTCCATTCGCACTGTAAACCGCTATTTTGTTGTATATATAAATACAATTACCTGTTATTAGTATCTAGATATGGTCAATAATATTAATGATGTATAACAATTTTATTAATAATAGAAGTTTAAATGAAAATAAAATCATGGAGAATGTGATGTAAATAACTAAGGGAATTGTGACTTGAGTAGTGATATAGTTTCGGTTACAGACAGAAAAACACACAATCTCCATTATAATAAGATTAGCTTAGTTTAGATGTGGCACAAGTGTGCTGGTCTCAACTCACCTTCGCCAACAGATGTCTTGAAAAAAAAAAACCCTATGCTCTTAAGCCTCTTGAAGATGAGGTAAGATGTGACCCTCTTTTCAGAGCCAGAAACACTAAATTTTCACATTTGTATTTCTGTAACTTTGAATATTTTAATTTTTTTTTTTTGCCACGAAGCATTGGAATTGATTGGAAGTTCATTAAAAAGACATTATCACAAAATCAGTCCCAATTAATGGACGTGAAAACTTGTAAAAGTTGTAGAAATTTTGCAATGTTTTATAATCAAATATAAATAAATTTATGAAATATAAAAAAAAACAACATTTTCATAGATTTTGCAATGTTTTATAATAAAAAATTATAAAATGCCTAAATCACTGAAGTTGAAAATAATTCCAAAAGCGATAATTTTGATTATTCATTAGTTTATCTTGTTTTTATGGTGAACTTAAGAATCACTATTGAAAGAAAATAAGAAAAACAAGGAAGGAAGGAATGAATGAAGAAAGAAAGAAAGAAACAAACAAACAATCAACCAAGGGGAAGAAAAAAAGAAACAACAGGAAGGAAGAAAACAAAAGAAAGAAAGAATGAATGAATAAAAGAAGGAAAGAAAGAAAAAAGAAAATAAGAAAAAACAAGGAAGGAAGGAATGAATGAAGGGAGAAAGAAAGAAACAACCAACGGGAAGAAAAAAGAAACAACAGAAAAAAAGAAACAAAAGAAAGAATGAATGAATGAATAAAAGAACGAAAGAAAAAAAAAGAAAAAGAAAAAAGGAATGAAGACAAAAAAGAAAGAAATGGTAAAATAAAAAATCTATGGAAAGAAAATAAACAGAAACAAAGAAGAACGAATAAAGAAAAAAAACAACAGAAATAAGAAAAAAAAAAAAGAAAGAAGGAAAGGAATGTTAAAATAAATTAGAAAAAGAGAAAGAAAGAAAAACAATCAAGAAATATAGAAGAAGATAGAGAAAAAATACGGAGTGAAAGAGAGAAAGAATAAAACAACTAAGAAAATATAAAGAAATATAAGATTTGAAGAAAAAAAAGAATGAAAATTTTATGATAAAAATAACAAAGAAAATACAAACAAAAGAAGCAAAAATGAAATAAAATAAAATATTAAACAAAATAAAGAAATATACGATGTGAAGGAAAAGGAATGAAGAATTTTATGATGCAAATAACAGAGAAAAGAAGAAAAGAAGAAAAAAGTAAAAAAATAAATAAAATGAAATGTTTTATAATAAGAATTTCAAAAATACCTAAATCACTGAAGTTAAAAGAATTCCAAAAGAGATCATTTTGATTATTCATTAGTTCATATTATTTTTATGGTAAACTTAAGAATCACAAAAAATAAGTTGCAAGATATGATGCCTATTAAAAATCTAATCAAATTTCAATAATATTAAGATGCCCTAATGGGTATTTGTTATATATAGCCCCTATAAATATCGAGCACTAAGAGCATTTCTGTGATCACATCAACCATAACACGTAGCCACCTAACCCCACACCAAGAAAATACAATGCAACACCAAAGTTGAATGGCAGTATTTACCAAGTTAAACAAGGAGACTGTTGGAAAGTCTTCCGAAGTGATCTGGACTCCGTAGTTGAAGTCAATAGCAAATTTTTTGAAGAAATTTAACCTAAAGAAATGTTCATGTAATCAATGGACGTGAAAACTTGTAAAGGTTGTAGGAATTTTGCAATGTTTTATAATGAAATATAAATTAATTTATGAAATATAAAAAAGACAACATTTTCATAGATTTTGCAATGTTTTATAATAAATAATTATAAAATGCCTAAATCACTGAAGTTAAAATAATTCCAAAAGCGATAATTTTGATTATTCATTAGTTTATCTTGTTTTTTATGGTGAAATTAAGAATCACAAAAAATAAATTGCAAGATATGATGCCTATTAAAAATCTAATCAAATTTCAATAATATTAAGACGCCTTAATGGGTATTTGTTACATATAGCCCCTATAAATATCGGCCACTAAGAGCATAAAGAAAATAAGCTGAAAGTAAGAACAAAGAAGGAAATAATGAAAGGAAGAAGAAACAGACGAACAAACGAACGAACAAATAAGAATAAGAAAAAGTAACAACAGAAAGAAAGAAAGAAAGAAAGAAAGAAATGATAGAATATGGCTATTGAAAGAAAATATGAAAAAACAAGGGAGGAAATAATGAATGAAGAAACAAACAAACAAACAAACAAGGGGAAGAAAAAAATAAACAACAGGAAGGAAGAAAACCAAAAAAAGAAAGAAAGAATGAATAAAAGAATGAAAGAAAGAAAGAAAGAAAAGTCAAAAGAAATGATCGAATAAAATGGCTATTGAAAGATAATAATAAAAAAAAGGAAATAATTATTGAAGAAAGAAAGAAACAAAACAAACAAACAACCTAGGGGAAGAAAAAAAAGAAACAACAGGAAGGAAGAAAACAAAAGAAAGAAAGAAAGAATGTATAAAAGAAGGAAAGAAAGAAAAAAGAAAATAAGAAAAAACAAGGAAGGAAGGAAGGAATGAATGAAGGGAGAAAGAAAGAAACAACCAACGGGAAGAAACAAGAAACAACAAAAAAGAAAAACAAAATTTCTTTTGTTTTCTTTTTGTTGTTGAATGAATGAATAAAAGAACGAAAGAAAGAAAAAAGAAAATTAGAAAAAAAAACAAGGAATGAATGAAGGGAGAAAGAAAGAAACAACCAACGGGAAGAAAAAAGAAACAACAGAAAAAAAGAAAAAAAAAGAAGAATGAATGAATGAATAAAAGAACGAAAGAAAGAAAAAGAAATAAGAAAAAAGGAAATGAAGACAAAAAAGAAAGAAATGGTAAAATAAAAAGATCTATGGAAAGAAAATAAACAGAAACAAAGAAGAACGAATAAAGAAGTAAAAATCAACAGAAATAAATAAAAAAAAGAAAGAAGGAAAGGAATGTTAAAAGAAAAAAAGAAAAGAGAAAGAAAGAAAGAAAAACAGTCAAGAAATAGAGAAGAAAAAAGAGAGGAAAACGGAGTGAAAGAGAGAAAGAATGAAACAACAAAGAAAATATAAAGAAATATAAGATTTGAAGAAAAAAAAGAATGAACATTTTATGATAAAAATAACAAACAAAATACAAACAAAAGAAGCAAAAATTAAATAAAATAAAATATAAAACAAAATAAAGAAATATACGATGTGAAGGAAAAGGAATGAAGAATTTTAGGATGCAAATAACAAAGAAAAGAAGAAAAGAAGAAAAAATAAAAAAAGAATAAAAGAAAATATAAAGAAATATACGATTTGAAAGAAAAAGAATGAAAACTCTCATGATAAAAATAACAAATAAAAAAAAGAAGAAAAAAAGAAGTGAAAAAAATAAAACAATAACAAAATATTAAGAAATATAAGATTTGAAAGAAAAGAATAAAAGCTTTTATGATACAAATAACAAAGAAAAGAAAAAAAAGAATAGATACATAAATATATATATAAAGGAATATACAATTTGAAAGAAAAATGAAGAAAAATTATATGATACAAATAACAAAGAAAATACGAAGAAAAGAAGTAAAATAAATAAATAATTGAATAAATAAATAAATGAAATAAAAAAAAATATAAAGAAATATACGATGTGAAAGAAGAAGAATGAAAAATTGTATTATACAAATAAAAAATAAAATACGAAGAAAGGAAGAAAAAATAAAACAGAAAATAAAACAAAATATAAATAAATATACGATTTGAAAGAAAAAAGAATGAAATCTCTTATGATAAAAATAACAAAGAAAATTCGAAAACAAGAAGGAAAAAAATATAAAGAAATATACGATTTCAAAGAAAAAGAATGGAATTTTTTTATACAAATAAACAACAAAAGTCGAAGAAACAAGGAAAAAAATAAAATAAAGTAAAAAAGATAAAACAAAATGAAACAAAAATAAAATAGAATATAAAGAAATATACGATTTGAAAGAAAAAGAATGAAGATTTTTATGATAAAAATAACAAAGAAGACGAACAAAAGAAGTAAAATAAAAAAATAAGTAAAAAAAAATCCCCAAAAGACATAAAACAAAATATAAAGAAATATACGATTTGAAAGAAGTATTGGTATAAATAACAAAGACGAATATAAGACGTAAAAAAGATGAAAAAAAGATGAAAAAAAAAGAATAAAACAAAAGAAAAGAAGAAGAAAATAAGATAAAAAAATATATAAAGAAATATACGATGTGAAAGAAAAAGAATAAAAGCTTTTATTATACAAATAACAACGAAAAGACGAAGAAAAGAAGTAAACTAAATAAATAATTGAATAAATAAATAAATGAAATAAAACAAAATATAAAGAAATATACGATGTGAAAGAAGGAGAATGAAAATTTTTATTATACAAATAAAAAAGAAAATACGAAGGAAGGAAGGAAAAAATAAAATAGAAAATAAAACAAAATATAAAGAAATATACGATTTGAAAGAAAAAGAATGGAATTTTTTTATACCACATTTAAACAACAAAAGACGAAGAAATAAGGAAAAAAATAAAATAAAATAAAAAGATAAAACAAAATGAAACAAAAATAAAATAAAATATGAAGAAATATACGATTTGAAAGAAAAAGAATGAAGATTTTTATGATAAAAATAACAAAGAAGACGAACAAAAGAAGTAAAATTTAAAAAAATAAGTAAAAAAATCCCCAAAACACATAAAACAAAATATAAAGAAATATACGATTTGAAAGAAGTATTGGTATAAATAACAAAGACGAAAAAAAGACGTAAAGAAAGATGTAAAAAATGGAATAAAACAAAAGAAGAAGAAAATAAAATAGAAAAATATATAAAGAAATATACGATGTGAAAGAAAAAGAATAAAAGATTTTATTATACAAATAACAACGAAAAGACGAAGAAAAGAAGTAAAAATAAATAACACAAATAAAACAAAATGTAAACGAATATACGATTTGAAAGAAAAAAGAATGAAATATCTTATGATAGAAAGGATAAAGAAGACGAAGAAAAGAAGTAAAATAAAGAAATAAAGAAATAAATAAACAAAATAAAATAAAATAAAATATAAAGAAATATAAGATTTTTGAGGAAAAGAATGAAATCTCTTATGATAAAAATAACAAAGAAGACGAAAAAAAGATGAAAAAAAAGAATAAAAAAACAAAAGAAGAAGAAAATAAAATAGAAAAATATATAAAGAAATATACGATGTGAAAGAAAAAGAATAAAAGCTTTTATTATACAAATAACAACGAAAAGACGAAGAAAAGAAGTAAAAATAAATAAGTAACATAGATAAATAACATAAATAAAACAAAATATAAAAGAATATCACGAGCAGGATGTGACACAAGGTCAATTTCTTAAGCGGAGTTTAACAGGTTTGAATTCAGAGTTTTCCTTCTCCTAGACCGGTTGCCTAACCAAGGTTAAAGAGCCCAGTCTGCCCTACTATTCACCCATGGCTAGAGGGAGAGTAGAATTCATACCTTTCCCAAGGTTATTAGCGCTAAGTGAAATGCAATTACCACGTCCAGAATTTGAACTCGTGTTGACGAGTCCATTTCCTATGACTTTAACCATTACACTACGCGCTTCCTACTCAATAGAAACGAATATACGATTTGAAAGAAAAAAGAATGAAATATCTTATGATAGAAAGGACAAAGAAGACGAAGAAAAGAAGTAAAATAAATAAATAAATAAATAAATAAACAAAATGAAATAAAATAAGATATAAAGAAATATAAGATTTGTGAGGAAAAGAATGAAATCTCTTATGATAAAAATAACAAAGACGAAAAAAAAAGAAATAAAAGAATAAAACAAAATAAAAGAAGAAAATAAGATAAAAAAATATATAAAGAAATATACGATGTGAAAGAAAAAAATAAAAGCTTTTATTATACAAATAACAACGAAAAGACGAAGAAAAGAAGTAAAAATAAATAAGTAACATAGATAAATAACATAAATAAAACAAAATATAAACGAATATCACGAGCAGGATGTGACACAAGGTCAATTTCTTAAGCGGAGTTTAACAGGTTTGAATTCAGAGTTTCCTTCTCCTAGACCGGTTTGCCTAACCATGGTTAAAGAGTCCAGTCTGCCCTACTATTTACCCATAGCTAGAGGGAGAGTAGAATTCATACCTTTCTCAAGGGTATTAGCGATAAGTGAAATACAATTACCACGTCCAGAATTTGAACTCGTGTTGACGAGTCCATTTCCTATGACTTTAACCATTACACTACGCGCTTCCTACTCAATATAAACAAATATACGATTTGAAAGAAAAAAGAATGAAATATCTTATGATAGAAATAACAAAAAAGACGAAGAAAAGAAGTTTTAAAAAATAAGTAAAGAAATAAATAAATAAATAAACAAAATAAAATAAAATATAAGGAAATATAAGATTTGTGAGGAAAAGAATGAAATCTCTTATGATAAAAATAACAAAGAAGACGAAAAAAAAGATGAAAAAAAGAGAATAAAACAAAACAAAAGAAGAAGGAAATAAGATAAAAAAAATATATAAAGAAATATACGATGTGAAAGAAAAAGAATAAAAGATTTTATTATACAAATAACAACGAAAAGACGAAGAAAAGAAGTAAAAATAAATAAGTAACCTAAATAAATAACATAAATAAAACAAAATATAAACGAATATACAATTTGAGGGAAAAAAGAATGAAATCTCTTATGATAGAAATAACAAAAAAGACGAAGAAAAGAAGTAGAAAAAATAAGTAAAGAAAGAAAGAAAGAAAGAAAGAAAAGAAAGAAAATATAAAAATATAAGATTTGTGAGGAAAAGAATGAAATCTCTTATGATAAAGAAATAAAAGAGGTAAAAAAAGATGAAAAAAAAGAATAAAACAAAACAAAAGAAGAAGAAAATATGATAGAAAGGACAAAGAAGACGAAGAAAAGAAGTAAAATAGATAAATAAATAAATAAATAAACAAAATGAAATAAAATAAAATATAAAGAAATATAAGATTTTTGAGGAAAAGAATGAAATCTCTTATGATAAAAATAACAAAGACGAAAATAAAAAAAAAGAAATAAAAGAGGTAAAAAAAGAAAAAAAATCAAAATAAAACAAAACAAGACAAAAACTAAAAAAAAAAGAAACGAAACCAAAGCAAGAGAAACATCGGCATTGAATAAGCGATGTTCTTCCTACCTTGTCCACACCTACACAAACACATAACCCCTCCTCACCCTAAAAGAAAAACAACCGAACCACGAATTCCACTGATCCTCTGCCCATACCTGGATTCTAAAAAAGGACGACCTTTTCAACAGAGACTGTCATTGTTGCTCTCCTCCACCCGGGGTGGTCATAGATGTCTTTCTTGCAAAGAAAAGAACAAAACGAAAAAGAAAATGAAGGAAAAACATTTTCTCTTGAGTTGCATGGGAAGAGGTGGGTGGGTAGGGAAAATTGTGCGAGGCTTAGAGTAAGGGGTAGGGAGAACTTTCGAGAAAAGGTTGAGAAGACCAACTGAGGGTGATGTTCACGCGACTTCATCACAACATTTCGGCATTATTGGTACACAGGGTTTGGTACTTGTTTTGTTTTGTTTTTTGCCCTTCATACCGCGCCATACCCGATACGCCCCGCCCCAACCTTCGCGTCTTGGTGCGACGAGAGCCTGAAAAAACATATTGATGGAAAGATCATCAAATGTCAACATCATCCTCATCATCATCCACATCATCATCAGCAGCAGCATCATCTATTCTCGTGCGCTGTTCGGTGCGAAGACCGAATCAGATCCCCACCTCCACCAGTGTCCTCTTATCTTGGTTGGTCCACGGCCAAGTAGCTCTGCCTGTGCCAAAGTGACTGCGCAGTTTCGGAGATCCTCGGTGTCCCTGTCAAGCCCAATACATCATCATCATCATCATCATCATCACATCATCATCATCATCATCATCATCATCAATTCTCGTGCGCTGTTGGGTGCGTAGACCAATTAAGGTCCACCGCGATTCCTCAATCTTGTTTGGTCGCCAGTTCAGTAACTCTGCCTGTGCCGAGGTTATTCTGTAGGTTAGGAGATCCTCGCTGACTATGTCAAGCCCAATACTTCATCATCATCATAGTCATTATCATTATCATCATCAATTCTCGTGCGTAGTTCGTTGCGTAGACCTAACGTCAAAATTTGTGTGTAGCATAAATTGATGACAGACCCTGTAGCGAGAATTCAGTGGAAAAATACCAGGACTGTTGGTAACCCCAACTGACCCCTAGAGGTGCGAATCTCGCGCGTCACGTGATTAGAGTTTAGAAAATTGGTTTCAACCTGAGATTGACGCAGAGTGGACGTGCTACTGCGAGGTTAATTCTCACCTGCGCGGTGAATAAGAATGGGTTGAATAAATGTTGATCAAGGAAAAATGTCTTGTGGTTAGATTAATTGCATGAGTAAAAAGTTAGCCCTTAAAAAGTAGACCTTAATGAGGAGACAGCTAGCCGACAAGATGACAGCCAAAGAAAAAGAAGAAACATTGCGATTAGAAGTAGTAAGGAAGAAATTAAGCCCGAAGTAAATCTCTCATCTCTGTCTGTCTGTCTGTCTGTCTGTCTCTCTCTCTCGGTAAAATCCACGAGTTGACAAGTTTTCTTCTTGTTGTTATTTGAGCACTAGGTCTATACAAAATTCGTTTTAATAAGATTAGTTTCCATTTTTGGAGCTGTTATTTTAGATACGAGAGATTTTTGGAGTGCTTTCAAGTCTGAGCACTTTTTTAATCAAAGAATTAGAATTTAAAGTATATATGTACAGCCGAGTTTTCGGCGTCTGTCGCTCGAAAATATAAACAAATACCTTATGAACACCGAAAATCAGTTCTTCTCTTTTATTCGTTTTTATCTTTTTCTCTCTCTCTCTCTCAATCACTGGGGTTTACTTTCTCGTTTATATACCCGATGTTGGGTATACAACACTATTCCTGTCCCCACCCTACAGCGCGTCGGTTGGACGACGGCCAGTCAGTCTGCCTGGGTCAAGGTGACTGCGCATAGTAGATGCTCTTCAGCGACTATATCAAACCCACTACTGCTGGTTGCGTGGAGCATTGCCATGGATATCCCACCCTGACTCTCTCGGATCGAAGTCCAATGTGAGGGCGTCCAGTGTATGGGGTTAAAATGCATCTAATGGAGAGCTTCCAATTCTGGAGCTCTGTGTAGTTTCGTACCTCTTAATCGTCATTACTCCAAAGTGGTAGTACCTATTATGGTCCCATCTATGGGTTAAATAGATTTTAAAAAATCCTACTTAACGGACATAAATTCGTAAGAAAAATACTAAAAATCAAGAAGTTAACCGAATTTAATGAAATTTTCAGTGTTTATATATTAATGAATAAAAGATATAATGCACCAGTTATTTTATTTAAAAACATTTACATTTTTTCAGGTCAATTACCTTTTCAGCACGTATATTTATGAATCTGTGTTACGCCTCAAAGATATGTGGTTCAAAGTTAACTCACCTGAAAAAATGTAAGAGTTTTCAAATAAAATAACTGGTGTATTATATTGTTTATTCATTAATATATAAACACTAAAAGTTTCATTATATG
>JALAJA010000131.1:12500-32500 GCA_023376005.1 Doryteuthis pealeii | reverse complement strand
AAAGGAGAAAAACTGGCGGTAAGAGATGAACAAGAAGATAGCTTAGAAAAGGCTCTTAATCATCACCATGTGTTACGATTTCTTCTCTTTTATTTTTTTATACTTCTTTTCTTTTTTCTTTCTTTAATAGCATTTCTATATTTTTTTTTATTTTCTAGATGGAGAGAGAGAGGGGGAGGGGAGGAGAGGGGAGAAGGAGAGGGAGAAGGAGAGAGAGAAAGTGTGTGTGTGAGTGCGTGTGTGAAAGAGAGAGAGAGTGAGAGAGAGAGAGAGAGAGAGAGAGAGAGAGAGACGAGTGATGAAGATGGAACTGGTCCCTCTGATAGCGATGGTGCGTGGATGGGTGTTTTTTCTTTCTGTAAGAGTATTTCTATTTTTTTCTAGATGGGGCACTCAAAAGAGAGAGAGAGAGGGAAGAGAGAGAGAGAGAGAGAGTGAGAGAGAGAGAGAGAGAAGAAGAACAAGAACAAGAACAAGAACAAGAACAAGAACAAGAAGAAAGTGTGAGTGTGTGAGAGAAATTGAGAATGAAAAAACACAATAAGAAGAGCGTGAATGTGTGCGTGTTTATGTGTGTATGTGTGTGAGAGAGAGAGAGAGAGAGAGAGTGAGAAAGATAAAGAGAAAGAGAGAGAGAGAGAGAGAATGGAGTGATGAACATGGGATGAGTCCTCGTGAGGTGTGCATGGCGATGCTACAGACGTAGGGGTACTAGGTGGTGTGGATGGGTGTTTTTTCTTTCTTTAATAGTATTTCTATATTTTTTTCTTTTCTAGATGGGGCACTCAAGAGAGAGAGAGAGAGAGACAGACAGACAGAGACAGAGACAGAGAGACAGAGAGAGAGAGACAGAGAGAGAGAGGGGGGGTTAATTAAGAGAGATGGATTAATGAACATGGAACGGGTCCTCGTGTGGTGTAGATAGCGAGGGTCCAGGCATAGGGGTTCTTGGTATGTGTGCGTGGATGGATTTTTTTTTCTTAAATAGTATTTCTATATTGTTTTCATTTCTAGACGAGGCAGTCGAGAGAGAGGGACAGACAGACAGATAGAGACAGACAGACAGACAGATAAAGACAGACAGAGATAGAGACAGAGAATCAATTTCTTTTCTAGATGGGGCACTCAGAAAAGAGAGAGAGTGTGTGTGGGAGAGAAAGAGAGAGAGAAAAAAAAAAAAAAATATATATATATATATATATATATATATATATATATATTATATATAGAGAGAGAGAGAGAGAGGGCGTAATTAAGAGAGATGGATTAATGAACATGGAACGGGTCCTTGTGTGGTGTAGATAGCGAGGGTCCAGGCATAGGGGTTCTAGGTATGTGTGCGTGGATGGGTATTTTTTTTCTTTCTTAAATAGTATTTCTATATTGTTTTCATTTCTAGACGAGGCAGTCGAAAGAGAGAGGGACAGACAGACAGATAGAGACAGACAGACAGATAGAGGACAGACAGACAGACAGACAGAGGCAGAGAAAGAGAGAGGGGTTGATAAACATGGAACGGGTCATATTGAGGTGTAGATGGCGAAGGTACAGACGTAAGGGATACTCGGTGGATGGGTGGTTGGCTGAAGGCGATTTTTTTCTTTTGCTTCTTTAATTTTCTTCTTTATCTTTTTTTTTAAATGGGTGCCATAATCATACAAATATGCTTATGTGTGTGCGCATTCGTTTGTGTATGAACACAGCACACGCACCTGCGCACACGAACCTGCGCACACGCACGTATGAATATGCCTCTATGCGCATGTGTGCGCGCCCGTGAGCTGTTTGTCGTTTCAGAAATATACTAGCATTTTCAACTTACGTCACACGTGCAATTTACGTCTGATCTTATCTTAAATATATTTTCTTCTCATATATATATATATATATATATATTATATATATATATATATATATAATAGGTTTCTTAATGCAAGGGTTTACCAATAAGATTAAATATATATATATATATATATATATATATATATATATATATATATATATATATATATATAATAATATGATATAATAAAATAAATATATAAAGTTTTTACATATCTATTTATTTGATGACAAAGGAACAGTCACAACCGTTCGGTTTCATGCATGCGTATATATATATATATATAAGTAAAAGTAAAGTCGATGGGGCGGCCTAAAGTCGGTATCAGCCAGTCAGCGAGGGAGTCGTTTTAGCTCAGTCGTAGAGCGTTCGGCTAGATACCGTAAGGTTCCTAGTTCGATACCGGTCCCCCCAACTTAGCGTATGAGTAGCACAGGGATATATATAATATATATATATATATATTATATATATATATATAATACATTTAATAGGTATTGCCGCCTAATTCATTATTAATTAATTAATTTTCAAAATTAGGTAACGACTCCAATTAAGCACATTCTCCCAAAAATTATCGGCAAAAAGCCATTCCAAAACAAACCGTGTTTACAACTTATCATATCGTCGTGTAATAAAAGTCCCTAGAAGAGGAATATTAACCTACTCTAACAACAAAATAAATCTAAGAAGTCCGTTTAGTGTAGGGGTTATGGATCGGCCTGTCAGCTTGGCAGTCCGGTTTCAAATCACGCACAGGGCGGTCTTCCGATCTATAGCTCTGCTGATGAGGCCTAATAGGCCGAACTGTACATACAGAGATTGATTTTTCTCGATTTGTTTAGCCATACAATTAATAGGTATTGCCGCCTAATTCATTATTAATTAATTAATTTTCATAATTAGGTACGACTCCAATTAAGCACTTATTCTCCCATATATATATATATATATATAATATATATATATATATATATATATATATATATATATCACAGTTATTCTGGACTAAAAAAAACATTTAAAAGTGCTCAATATAAGGAGCTAAATACAAGGTTGTTAAAAATGACTGGCTTAAAATTACCGTCTGCAGTTTCTCGCTGTAGCACGAATCTTCAGGGACCCTGAAGATTCACGCTATGGCGAGAAACTGCAGTCGGTAATTTTAAGCCAGTCGTTTTTATTACGTATATATATATAATATATATATATATATATATATATATATATATGGAAAAGGTAACTTACCGGTGAATATGGTCACGATGGTTAGATGATGCAAAATTCAGGAGGGTAAGTCAGCGATATAACAAATACAAAGTGCTCAATACGTTAGTAGAGCAAATTTATTACAATATAGGCACAAGTGATAACCTACTCTAGTTTAACCATAAAGATCACCCTGAAGATCCTTATGGTGAAACTCGAGTAGGTTATCACTTGTGCCTATATATATATATATATATATATATATATATATATATATTCTTATTGTACTTTGGATTTTTTCTTTATTTTCCTTCTTCACCCATCTTTCGTGCTTTTTCTAATTCAGGGATTTGAGGGTATTCTTTCGTTTTCTTCTAATTCATGCGGAAATAATTCATTTTTTCTTCTCTCTGTTGGTTTCTTTCTCTCTCTCTCTCTCTCTCTCTCTCTCTCTCTCTCTCTCTATATATATATATATATAATATATATATATATATATATATATATATATATATATCCTACTCTCTCTATCCCTTTCTCCTTCTGTCTCTTTCTTTCCCAGACAAATCAAACCCAGTAGAAATCAAACAGCGTCAAAACGCTACGTTCCAGGAGAAAAAAGAATTTTTAAATTTATAAAGCAAATAAAACGTTCTGGAATTATTTCTTTCCTTTTTTTTCTTTCTTCATTTCTTTCTTTTGTTTCTCTTTCTTTTTCTCTTTTCCTTAAAAACCACTTACTCACTAACAATAGTCTGGTGGCCTAGCTCTCTATCCATTACACCACTTGAGGCTATCAAGACCCTTTCCTAAGCTTAGCATAAGACAAGAGTATCGGGCACCCAATGAGAATCTAACTCACTAACTGTTGTAGGCTACATTCCAGGAGAACATTTTTTTTTTAAATATATAAAGCAAATAAAACGTTCTGGGAATTGGGCACCATTAAAAAAAGAATCGGAAATATGGTGTATATCATCGACGGACCAAAATTCTCGCACAAGAGACATCTGAACCAGCTGAGAAAGCGATGGTCAGACGACATTGCTAGTGGTCCATAAGAACAAGGGGAGACCATGGACGTAATTTTTGATACTTTTGATCTACCATCTCCGCAACCTGCCCCCGAAAAACGTCAGTCAAATAGAAAAAGGAAAAGGACTGAATTAATCAATATTAACCCCAAAAAAGAAAAAAAATGTTGAGACTCCTTCGGGGTTTAGGCTTGGGGGAGGGGTATTGTAGGTGACTCACCTATGACACGAACATGGACATATCCAAAGGGTATATATTTAACAGAGTAAAGCTACTCAAACGAGAAGTACCAGAAACATGTTCTTCGTGTAAGCTGTAACAAGGAAACCCTTTCATTGTACGTTGATATATATTGCTGAATACAATCTGTTCCCTACATTTTATACTCGTGTTGAGTTATTATTTATTGACCCTTTAACAGGTCATAACAGTTTGAAATGTAGGAAATGTTTTTGTTTGTTATGTAGCCATTGCGGGCATATAAACAAGATAGTTCTTGTGTGATAGAGAAAGAGTATTAGAGACATTAGCGAGAGATGGATAGAGTCGTGTGACTTACTTGCTTCTTTCTATCTTCTTCCTTTTGGCCATGATCGTCTGGTGCGGTTTCCTCTTTTCTTCTTTCTATCTTCTTTGTCTAGTAGTTGTGTTACATAATTATTAGATTCCTAACACTTATGTACAGTAGTGTAGAAACCAAATTGGCTGTTATAATTTGCAGCCGACGGCCTTGAAGGATTGAGTGACAAGGCTTGACCTTAGTCTGATCCTCCTTCTGGGGGATACCGTGAGAATCGGTGGAGAAGACCCTCTTCCGGTTTAGATTAGAAAGAGGGTTTTAGTTCAGTATTGGCCAAACCACGAAAGTAGTAAGTCGTGTTAAGCGCACGGTCGATTCAATCTGTGCAGGTAGTCTGGTGGGGATTTCGGAATAAAATATGATCTAAAGCAAATCGAAGTCTTGGGTTATTATCTAAAAACTACCAATGACGCAGGGCTTCTGATAAAGAGAAATACCCAATGGAAAACCAAACACGAAGTCCCCAAGACGAAGTCCAGACGCTAGAAGAAAGAATACACAACAGTTGTTTCATCTTCTTTTCTAAGGGCTTCTTTCGGGGCTGGTTCTTTTAAAGCCATGCAAATAACTACAAAAACTTTGTTTGTCTTTGAACAAAGCTTTATTTCTGTATTGCACATTTTCTCCGCGCGGTCTGAGTTCAACCCCGCAGTCACACGTCTGGTCTGCGTCCCAATTTGGTTGAAACTGATTACCTAACTAAGTCTATCACGTGACTCGTGAGATTCTCGACTTTGATCAGTTGGCGCCATTAACCGTTACTGGTATTTTTCCATCCCCTTAGAATTCTCGCTACAGGGCTTGTCAAAATACAATTATGCAACATTCCACCCAGTATAAATGTACTGAATCCTTTTAAGGATACATTGTATGATACAATAGAAATGATATGATAAACCAATAATAAATAAGAATATTTTAAATCTGGTTCTGAATAATCTCATAGGGTTAGCTTCATTGTTATATATTGAAATAGAAAGAAAGGAAGAAAGAATAGGATATAAAAAAATAAACGAGAGAAAATTATATACATAGAGATATGAATAGAAAGAAAGAAATAAAAAGAAAGAAAGAGGAAATGGAAGAGAGAGAGAAGTATATACAATAAAGTATGGAAAAAAAGACAAAAAAAAGAGAGAAAAGAGGTTCGTAGAGATGAAAAAAGAAAGAAAAAGAAAGAAAAAAAAAGAAAGAAAAAAATAGACAAAAATGAAGAGAAAAATAGATACACAGATGGAAAGAAGAGAGAAAAGAGAAAGAAAGAAAGAAAGAAAGAAGAAAGAAAAAGAAAGAAAGAAAGAAAGAAAGAAAGAAAAGAGAAGAAAGAAAGAAAGAAAAAAAAGAAAGAGAAAGAAGAAAGGTAACCAAATTGAAAGTGAGAAAAATAGACACACAGGGTTTGAAAAAAAAATTTAAACAAAAAAAGAGAGAAAAATTAATACATAGGGATGGAAAGAAAGAAAGAATAGAAAGAAAGAAGAAAAAAGAAAGAAAAAAGAAGGAAAGACAGAAGGTAGCCAACATAGAAAGAAAGAAAAATAGACACACATAGATAAAAAAAATATTGAAACAAAAAAAGAGAGAGTAAAATTGATACATAGAGATGGAAAGAAAGAAAGAAAGAATAGAAAGAAAAAATAGAAAGAAAGAAAAAAAGAAAAAAAAGAAGAAAAAAAGAAAGAAAGACAAAAAGTATTGGCTACTTTTTGTCTTTCTTTCTTTTTTTTTCTTTTCTTTTTTCTTTTCTTTTTCTTTTTTTCTTTTTTCTCTTTCTATTCTATTTTTTCTCTTTCTATTCTATTTTAATAGAAAGAAAGAAAAATAGACACACAAAGATAAAAAAAATATTGAAACAAAAATAGAGAAAAATTGATACATAGAGATGGAAAGAAAGAATAGAAAGAAAGAAAGAAAGAAAAAAACAAAAAAGAAAAGAAAAAGAAAAAAACATGAAAGAAGACAAAAGGTAGCCAAAATAGAAAGAAAGAAAAATAGACACACAAAGATAAAAAAAAATATTGAAACAAAAAAGAGAGAAAAATTGATACATAGAGATGGAAAGAAAGAAAGAAAGAAAAAAAGAAACAAAGAAAGAAAGAAAAAATAAGAAAAAATATAAAGAAAGAAAAAAATGAAGAAAAAAATGGAAAGAAAGACAAAAGGTAGCCAAAATTGAAAGAGAGAAAAATAGACACACAAAGAAAAAAAAAAAAAAAATATTTAAACAAAACAAAACAAAAAACGGGAATTACAGTAGTGCAAATCAAACATATAGTGCCACCTGGTGTCGTTTTTGGGAGGTAATTCGTCGGGAAGAACTTGAACAGATAAAAACCAAATGACAAGTGAAACTGATGGCCTGATAAGAAAAAGAAAAAAAAACCTAAAACAAAATGGACGGCTGTCGTTTTCAGCATTTAACAAAGATTAACAGTTGCGTTTAAAAGAACGCGATCTGATATTCCGACATTCCTCAATTTATTTTTTTGTCAAGCTGTTATCGCATTGCATGACGGGAATTTTTTTCCTTAACCGGAAACCTAATTGTCTATAAATATGATAACGTATCAGAGAATTTGTTTGTGAGTGTCTGTTCGGGTGACAATTGGTTTGTTGGTTTGGTTTTTGTTGTCTAATGGCATAACAACCTTCATAGGTTATTTAATGCCGAAGCCACCCCTGTATGTATTTACTTAACCCCCTACGCACGAGATGGATGCAACACAAGTTCGTAAGCGGATTTTAACAGGTTTGGATTTAGAGTTTTAGACGGCTTGCCTAATTTAGAATTCTAGACGGGTTGCCTAATCAAGGCGAAATAGCCCAGTGTGCCCTACTAATTACCCATAGTTTTAGGAAGAATAATTGGATGCATAACTTTCCCAAATGTATGTGAAATGCAAACAGCCTCGTCCAACATTTGAACAATTGGCTAATGCATCGATTTGTTTTTGTTTTTGTTTTGTTTTGTTTTACGGCATATCAACCTCAGTGGGTCATTTAATGCCGATAAAGTTTTGAAATAAATCAATTCTTAATGGATAATACAATTTTGTTTATCAACTCATGTTTTTCTATTTAACCCATAGATGGGAGCCTAACAGGTACTACCACCCCGGGTCAGAGTGGACCAGGGAGCAATGGTGATGAAGGGGTGCTCCACATTCCCCAAACCTCAAAACTGGAACCTCACCATCAGATAGAGTTTAACGTCATACCCAGGACATGAAGACCCTCAGCCACCGCATTCTAGCACCCATATGATAAAAAGGGGTTGAGGCTTGCCATAAGGGCAATAGGATTGGGACAATCATATAGGTGCTAGGGTAATGCATCGACTGCCATAACTTTCCCAACATTGGTAGGGTCAAAGGTTAGGTACCAGACATGTATGCCGGAAAAGAGGGTACCTAAACGAAATATTGCAATATTGTGAACAGTACCTGGTACCTCTATAGAGATTTACCTCAATATATCTTTTAAAATATAGAGCATTAACAGTTGTAGAAAAGTTTTTTCTCTCTACCACGGTTTCGGTGTTTGAGGTACACCTTCCTCAGGGGAACTAAATAAATTTAGGTAGCTAATATTATATATTCTCGCCTGGTTTAGGATTATTTTTTATCTATGTTTCCAAAAAATAAACTTTCTAAAAGTCTCTAAAACTAAAGCTTTTTCCTTTGAAATTAATGATTAGTTTACCATATGCGTGTGTGTATATATACATATATTTATTATTATTTATTTATATTAAGAAGGCAATTACAATGCGTATAAAAAAAAATTTAAAAAATAAAATAATGTCCAGTGTCTAATCAATTTCGAAGAAACTTCATCTTCAGAGACTGTTTTTGAAAATATATTTGAAAATATATTTGAAAATATATTTGAAAATACATATATTTATGTATTGTTTCTAATAATAATGAGGTTTGAAAATAAGGAAAAAAAAACACAAGAATCACTCTTCAATACTGTTGTGAGGTTTTAAGGGATCAAATAAGAACAAAACAACGGGTAACGAAAAGTAGAAAATGTATTAACAGAAAGTAGACAATACAATAGGGAGATGTGGAAATTACGTCCGACGAACAGAGTTATTGGCTCTCGCATTGGCTTGCTTAAGCCACAATTATCCCTGTTTATTTATAGTAAGCTGTTGGCGCATTCCATTGGTCTTATAGGGTGTGTCACCTATAACAAATACTAAGTTAGATACTGGTAGATATTAACGATTACTGGAGACTGAAAGGATGTTGTTACTTATCCTGGTATCAGTAAAAAATATAATATAGCATTGATAATGCCCTCATCGCCATGCCCCCAACAGCACCTCCCGCTGTAAATATATTTACTTAAAATGAGGTAACCAAGCGACTACCCTGTAGTACTTGCAGTTTTGTAATTTAACCAATGTAGTTCTTTGAGAAAGAAACAAAATAAATAAAATTATTCTAATTAATTATTATTATGATAACTATATTGCAATCTATTAGATTTCAATATCAAAAAAGTAAAGTCGTCGGGGCGGCCTAAAGTCGGTATCAGCTAATCAGCGAGGGAGACTATCCCCTTTTCAATAGCGCTAGACCAAGGAGATTGTTTTAGCGTCTGAGCTGGAGCGCCATACCTACCGTTAGCTCCTTACTTTACCGCACAGATCCCTGTGCTACTCATACGCTGAGTTGGCGAGGACCGGTATCGAACTAGGAATCTTGTGGTTTCTAGCCGAACACTCTAACGTCTGAGCTTACCCGGCACGTTGAATGGGCTGTCTATCTATATATTAATACTCTTGTTCCTTAATCTTCCGACCGTTATCATCCTGCAAGACCCCCTGGTTAAAAATGGTATCATCTAAATCATCCCAATGAAATGCAAAAATGTACATCTCACTTACCAAACTAGTCTCTCACATCCGCTGATATATCTAACCTCTATAGTAAAGCTGAATGTACACTCTACCAAATACAGCGCTCAACAAAGGCCAAACAATTCATTATATGCAAAATTCATTCAACTACAAAATTCACACAAAAAAAGCGGATACAAGACACAAGAACACATCCGCACCAGATAATCTCATACCACAGCAGAGAGAGCGGAGCGACAAAGATAGGGACGCCAAGACCACACTACGTCCGTGACTCTGCACCACCGCACCAATACCAACTCCTTCTATTCACTAATACACGCGCACTAACTCACACAAAACACTCTTCCATATAAAGAATTCACCCGTCTCAAATGACACATAGATCATTACCTTATATATCTCGAGGCGCAATATACCAATTATACGTACTCTCATCTCTCCACCTCCCACCGCGTACTACGCGCGATACTCAACCCTATAACTATAACCAGCTTCAGATAACCCCCAAAACTCCGCCTCACACACCAGCACACCTCACATGTAAAACCTCTCAATAACAAATAGAGCCTCACACCCCCATACTACCATAATAACCACTCCTCTGACAGAACTCTAGTAATTAACCCACACTCTCAAAGCTTCTTTCCCAGAAAGAAACTCCTCTAAAAATCTATCTCTCTTAATCCTATTATATATCAACTACTCTTGCAATCCTACTCCTCTCAAAATAAATTACAAAAAAACAGAACACGTTCAGCTCGCAGGCGGACACAAACCCTAAAGTACACACACCCCACACAAAACACACACCCACCACAAACCAAACCCAACCGCCGAAACACCTATCCAATCATAACAGCGCAGCGAGTCTCTCCCTTTACATACGAATACGACAAAGCCTCTCTTCTAGGTCTGAGATTAGGACGCCCATCCATACTCACATAGTCCCTCTCTTCACCGCACAGATACTGTGATTACATATACTCCCGTGGCGAGCCGGTAACCTCGCAACTCGGAGAAATCTATCGATAACGTTAATATCGGACAGCACACACGCTCCATAAGCCGTTGAGACTCATACCGCCCCTGAACTCGGCTGAATCACTCTCTCATACTCCCATCTCTCCCGTCCCCTAACATCTCCGCATATATACTACACCGGCCCCTCTCCTCCAAAAACTGGGATCAATCTCCTCTCATACACATAGATACCTCAACATACGACTCCGACAGCTAGCCTCTCTACTATCCGCTGATATCTTATTTCATAACGCCTCTCACCCTCAGCTACAGCCTCATCTGTATTTCACTAATAAACGAAAAGATACGGAAGCAAGGAATCCTGCACACGAAAAAACATATACTCACGAAAGACACAAGAGCACGGTGAAGAGAGGAAAGACTAGACGCGCGGGATAGAGAGCTCTGAGAGGGGCCCAAAGTAGCAATGTGACTGACGGCTAAATCTAGATTTCAGATCCTAACACAGGACAAGAAAGAAACAACAGACCGAGACCAGACCAACCCGCGACCGCGCCCGCCCGAGAACCCCACCAAAACATCACACCACGGAAACGCGCAGAGAGAGACCGCGCGAGAGAGAGATAAAATCAAGCATATATTATAATCATATATACATATTGAACATCTCCTCCTTAAGTACTTATCCTCGTAATAATCATATCCTCATATAGCTCATATTACACAGTGCTAAAGTAATATATATATTAGATCTAACTCTACTCATACGCTCTAACTCAATTACTCTCCTCTCAAAATCACCTAAATCCCCTCCCCTATATACCACACCATAATACTCTATGCATCCGATGCTCCGCATGCTTCCCCAAGCATCAGGCACACAATATCGACCACGCTCCCCCCTCGTCTTCCTCTGTCCTATGCTCCGCAAACAAGAGGACCTCAAACTAGAACCCCCTTCAGCACCTCACCACCGGTCCAGATAGCGCCACGCTAAAAAATCTCTCTCAACGCACCATACTCCATTCATCAGACACCGCACCACAACCTAAGTTTTGAATTCTCTCCGCTCACTCAGATATACCATACAGCCAAATCACATCTATATATATACACTCCCTATTTGCTTCATAAATCTGTCACCCATTTCTCTCCAAATATTATACACCGCCCATGATACAAGAGCGTCAAGAGATAATATAGATATATTGACGCTAAAATGATATCCAAGTTTCAGCACCCATACCGCTTGACTCCGCACGACTCCGAGATGATATTAATATATAATTCTCCTCTCTCTCCTCCACTGTACTCCATACACGACCACCCACCCCCTGAGTTTCCATATGTCGAAACTGCCAGTGCTCTAGCTTTACCTACTCTCGCGCAATATACTCTCTCTCCGGTCTCCTCTCTCCATGTTTTCGCATATCACTAACATGGCCATATATGACCGATAAAGTTAGATGAAACTCCAACCTTCTCTCAATAGCCCACTCAACTCTCTCTCTAGAACTCCTCTCCCTTCCTCTTAACCCATAAATGGGACCTACGGATACTACCCTCGCAGGCTAGCGAGCGCACACTCGATAATAGGTGCTCCACTCTCACTACAACCCACATACACTCCCTCATAGAGTTACGTCATTGCCAGGACATGAGACGCTCATACACGGCCCTCTTAGCACCCAGAAATGCTCACGGGGCTGGCGCCCTTCGCCAACCCAAGGACCTCAGACCGAGTCTCCGCAGCAATCCATATAGCCCGTGCTCGCGCCTTGCCCACACACATGACACACAACACAATGATACATAGCGCCTCTACACCACGTTCTAGCCCAAAGCTCTCTCACTCTGCTCATCTCTCTCTCTCTCCTTACTTATCCACGCGCCGTGACACACCCACGGACTCACTGATGGGAGTTTCTCTCTTGCAGAGGTCCGCTATCTCCGCAACACAGGCGCAGAGGAATGGATTTTTTTTGCCTCATTTTTCACATCAGATGTGACTGTTGATCCACAACAATAATATTAAATGTGGCAAACACAATACTAATACAACTCCTTTCCATCAATGAAAGAAGATCGGATTAAAACAATATAGTATAACCACACACCATAGTGCTGCGCCACACCCTGTGCGCCGCGTATGTGTGGGGCTGGGGATGCGTACCCTCTCTTGCTTGTGTACCACAACAACCCCCCCTTGTGTCGTTGTGAACCATATAGGTTAAACGGCCCGTAATATCAATTGGCACACACACACTACATCACTTCACTCACCTCCCCTTATTTACCAGGGGACGTCAGAAGAACACCAGCCACAACTTCCAGACCTATTAGTATCAAATGAGCGGTGCCAGCTCTATGAAACTGACTTCCCACTAACCAGCCACATCCACTAACCCGCCTCTCTACTAAAGTTCACAATAGAAAAAATGCCAATAAATATCTAAAAGGTACTCATATAATAAGTGTGCGTCGTCATGCGCTCCAGATATCTGTGCTCGATAAGAGTGTGTGTGCGTATGTGGTGCTCGGTGTTGGCTTTGCGGCGTACACATGATATCCGTGGCTTGGGCGATGGCAGCAGGCTTCCCCGCAAATAGAGATCACTCTGACACCACACACAAACATAATACATATACAAGATCACAATACATAGCTGTAGGACGATCAAGACGACACCACCGACAATTCCAGAGACATATTAGTTCAATGAGAGAGGTTGCCTGTCTATGACAACTTGATACTCCAGTAACCCAAAACATCACAACCCCGCCTCTCTTATTAAAGTTTAAATTATAGTAAAATGAATGATGACAATAAATTAATGTATAACATATCTCCCATACGTGTGCGTGAGGTGTGGCTGTGTGTGTGTGTTGTGCGGCGGCGTATGTTGTGTGTGTGTTTTGGGTGTACTGGCGTGTTTTGCTGTCGTGTGTGTGTGCTGTGTGTGTGTGGAGGTTAACGCCCGCAATATCAATTGGCGCACACACGAATACATAAATTATATTGCTATAGTGGACCGTCAGAGAACACGACAAAATTCCAGACTATAGTTCAATGAGGAGGTGCTGCTTATGAAAATGATTCTTCAGTACCAGAACTCACTAACCGCCTCTCTATGGCAGACTTTTTACTCTTTATTTATTTTTTATCTATTTATTTATTATTTTTTTTTTATCAGGGAAAGGAAGAATGTGGTGAAATGCAAAACTTGCGCATGTCTATAAAATTTGAGCACCATGCGTACCACTGTCCAGATGACTAAGCAAGTTCGCTTTTTTTGACACACCAACACACCAAATGGGGGGGGGCGTGGGTTCTTTTGGCTCACATTTGAGCACAGTGAGACATGCACTTTGAATCCCAGATGTCTGATTCCCTCCAAAACTTAACACACTTTATAAAGAAGAAGGAACTACAAGCTGTTTGTTCGACATCCAAAAAAAAAAAAACGACAACGTGCGGACCCCAAAACCTTTTGTCTACTGATCCTCTCTGTTCTCCAACCCCTTCCCTGTCTCACTCTCTTCATGCTCTCTTGTCTGCTTCTTCTCTCTCTCTCTCTCTCTCTCTCCCTGTGTCTCTCTCTGTCTCTGTCTTCTGTCTGTTCTCTCTCTCTCGTGCTCGCTATTCTCTCTCTTCTTTCTTGCTCGCCTATCTCTCTGTATCTCTTTCCTTCTCTCTCTCTCACTCTCTTGCTCGCTATCTCTCTCCTCTCTTCTTTCTCTCTCTCTCTCTGCTCGCTATCTCTCTCTCTCTCTTCTCTCTCTCTCTCTCTTGCTCGCTATCATCTCTCTATCCTTTCTTTTCTCCTGTATCTCTGCTCGCTATCCTCTCTCTCTCTCTCTCTCTCCTCTCTCTCTCTCTCTCCTCCTCTCTCTCTTTGCTCCGCCTATCTCTCTCTCTCTCTCTTGCTCGCTATTTCTCCTAATCTCTTTCTTTCTCTGATATTCTCTTGCTCGCTTCTCTCTCCCTTCTCCTTTCTCTCTTCTCTCTCTTCCGCTATCTCTCTCTATCTCTTGCTCGCTTATCTCTCTCTCTCTCCTTCTCTCCTCTCTCTCCGACTCTGCTCGCATTTCTCTCTCTCTCTCTCTCTCTCTCTCTCTCTCTCTAGCTCGCTGATCTTCTCTCTCTTTTTTCACTCCTTTCACTCTCTCTATCTCTCTCATATCTTCTCTCTCTCTCTATATAAATATTATCATATATATGAGTGTGGTGTGTGTGTGTGTTGTGGTGAGAGGAGAGGAAAAAATGGAATGGAATCGACAGATTGTCATATTGTAAAAATTTAAAAAAACACAAGTTTCATTTAAAAGAAGTGTTTATTTCGCCTACGTTGCAGGTTTCGGTTGTTGTTTAGATATACCTTCATCAGGGTTTTCGTTGGGTTTTAAAGGAAACAAGGAATTATTACACGAAAACAAAACGCCTGTGAGCTCTTCTAGGTGTGTTGGGCTTATCTGAAACTTTCTTTTTTTTCTCAATTTCTACTATTACACACACACAACACACACACACCACCAAACACACACACACACACACACACACAAACAACATACGAACACACACACACACACACACATATATATAATATATATATATATATATAATTATATATATATATGAGTGTTAAAGAAAGAAAAACTTAACAAACTTTCATTTGTCGTATAATATTATAGCCAGATGACGTTTTGACAAGTTAAATATTCTCTGTATATAATAAAGTTATTATACATCGAGCTCTCTGTGGGGATTTATAAAGAAGTCCTTGTGTTAAATCTACCACATCCATTTTTCTGCACTCGGGCACGAGTCATTTCCCATGACTTAACCATTACAACCACGCAACTTCCACACACATGGCTATATATATATATACATATATATAATAATATATATATATATAATATATATATGATATATAATAGAGAGAGAAGAAGAACGAGAGAGAGAGATAGTGACAGACGGTTTAGTCAGTCGGCAGAGAGTCGGACTAAGAACACAATGGGTCCTGGTAAGATGCCGGCCCCCGCTATGAAGACCACAGGGACATTGTGGTAAAGTGAGGAGCTGATTGATATGTTATGGCACTCCTCTTCAGACACCAGAATAATCTCTTAGCTTCTAGCGCTAGTGAAAAGGATAGACTTCCTCCAATTGGGATGTTCCTGAGTTCAAGAAGGTACTTCGGTCTGCATATGAAATACCAAATGCGACCAATCTAAAACTATGTGGATACATCGATACGGATCTGTGCTTTTCGTATAAAAGCGATTGATGTACCTTGCGCACAATCGATGCTATGAGTAATAGAATTTCATCTGAAATCATTATTTTATATATATGTGGCAGACGAAAAATCAGTCAGGTTTCGATCCCGGATAGAGGTAGCTGTTAAAGTAAAGCCACACTGATGAGAAGTAAACTTCGAAACACGTGTATGTGGATAACTTATTTATATATATGTATACGCTCCCACTTGGTAGAGCTCTGTAGAAGGGACATTAATTGAAAATTCACCGCTTGGCGTATAAGCTGAAACTCGACTTGTTTACAAGTCTAGAGTTCTATGGTGTTAATAATATCATTCCGCGTAGGGATGTATCAATTAATTTGTTCACTCAAAATTGACAGCGACTAATAGCCGCATTGGTAAGAGGACTTGGCAGATGACCAATTCAGTCAGGTTTTTGATCCGCCTCGAGGTAGCTGTTAAAGTTAAAGCCACACTGGTGTGAAGTAAACTTCGTAACACGTATATTATATATATATATATATATATATATACTATATATATAATATATAATAAAAATAAAAATAAATTCCGCATTTGAAACAACGTCACCTGAAGACTGTTTGCGGTTAGGCATGCATGAAACCAAATGGTCGTGACTGTTCTTGTCACATAATAAATAGATATGTAAAACCTTTATATATTTATTTATTATATTAATAACAGCTCTATTTATATTGAGCACTTCTACCAATAATACTGCATTTTGGCACACCGTTCCAGTAAAGCTGAAACAGGACAATATCACACTATAATATATATATATATATCATATATATATATATAATTTACTTGAAGGCACTTATATTATATATATATATATATTATTATATATATATATATAATATATTTTAAAATGGTAGGAATCCCCAAAGAAACCACTTAGCATTTTTGTACAAAATTCGAGGTATCTTGCTTTATGTGCTTACATGCAGTTAGAATAAGCAAGATACCTCGATCACTTTTATATGGGTTCGGGTTGTTTTTTCCGTAGGTTAGGAGGTATTGACGCCACACTACGCATACATGCCCACAATCATTCCAGATGTACACAAGGCACGTTGTGTAATGGCTAGAATCGTATGAAAATGGACTCGTCGACCCAAGTTCAAATCCTAGACGAGGCTGTCTACATATCCCAAAGTGCTAATTCCCTGGGAAAGTTATTCATCCACCTGCTCACCATGAATCTATAGGTAAATAGCAGGGCAGACTTGGCTCTTTAACCTTGGTAGGTAACAAGTCTTGGAGAAGGAAAATTCTGAATTCAAACCTGTTAAACTCTGCCTAAAAAAAATTGACTTCTGTTTCGCGTCCTACCCGTGTGGAGGTGTTGATAAGTATGTACACGTGGTGATATAACGTGGGGAGCCACGTATAAACCAAAGCTCATGCCCTGGCTAGTGCAAAAAGTGTGTGAACCCTTAAGCATTCCCCTTTTGGGGCACCTCAGGCATTAGGCAGTCAATCCGGCGTTGATCCTTTTAGACGAGTGGCAGGAGCTTCCTGGTAGCCCCATTGAGGAATTTTACCCCTCTGCAGAGGTGCAGTCGGTGTATTCTACAGCCCCACCGACAGGTCAAGTATTCCTTCTGGATGAGGATTTACTGCATCCGGCCGCTGAAGTAGTTTGGAACATCCTGCAGCAGCATTGAGTCCTTCCCCATTTGCAGCTACTCTGTCCTTTCCTCAGTGAGGTTCCTTAGTTCTTTCAGTTGCTTATCAGATCTTAGGGCTCCTAGTGCTGAATTCTGGAGCTCCGCAGGGAGCGTACCAAGCAAGTTTGTGCAGTGGCAACCCCTTCGTGCCTATAGTTGTTTGACCCTATTCCAGGGATTGGAGTTGGTCATGGATTTAATATATATAAGTGTTTTATAATTTGCTTGAAGCATTGTGTTTATATTGGTTTGGTGGTTGGTTTTAAAGGCTATCACAATGCAAGTGTAAAGAAAAAAAGAAGGTAACTATGGTGTTGTTTGTTAACCTGTAATGTTTTTTTAATTCTTAATATTTCGAGATAAAATTTCATCTACAGAAGATCTCGAAAACTTGAAGCTGTCCATTTTGGTTTTCAAAACAAACCAACCAAACCATAATATATATATAATATATATTAAGGTAGAGTGGATATGGATTTCTCGCATATGCGATCTTCAGCCTATATATATATATATATTATATATATATATAATATACATAATATTAATCATGTTCCTCAATTTGGAATGGTCATTTCATAATTTGACTTTCTGTGCACATCCTACTCGTGCGGAGGTGTTGGTAAGTATGTACACGTGGCGACATAACAAGGTTATGGAGTTAATAAGAGATCAATATAAACCAGCAAACTGTGACAAACAGGGAACCTAAAATTCCATTTGCCAAGAATCTTCAAACAATTTGAAGCTGTTGAGTGGAGCTGGTGATTGGAAGATTTCAGTGGATCCCAAGACATCCTTAGAATTTCCAGTTCACATGATTTAGACATTGTAGTGTATTCTGACTCAAGGAAGAGTGTTCTTCTCATAGAATCGACTGTCCCTTGGGAAGAAAACAGGGAGGAGGCACATGCACGGAAGAAAAACCGGTATGAGTCACTGAGTGGCGACTTATGGAAAAGGGATGGGCATGCCATGTGATACCTATTTAGGTCGGGTGTCGGGATTTTCTGGAATATCTGTTATCTGTTATATAAGGTGTGCTGGAGGTCACAACTTAAATTTATAGACTCTTCGAAGCTGCGTGGACTGGATCGGCCCCCGCTCTTATAATTAACACAATGAAACGTGGATAAACTCCAGATAAATTTTAACATGTTTAACCAATTTAAGTATATTTTCATGCATTAAAATTAAAATATTCATTCAATCTTAATAACATTTTGTAGAATTATGTAAAAATGGGTGTATTTTTAAAAAAATATATGAGTCTAGTCTTATCAGACAGAGTTTACAAAATATAATTGCTCTAAATATCATCAGAGTTTTTGGACTACCACCTTAAAAGAAACATTTTAAAATGTCTGTTTGTATGTGTGTGTATGAATGTGCGTGTGTGTATTTTCGGGTTTGTGTATATGTATGAGGGCGGTCCTGAGCAAAATTTTCACAGCTGTGATTACGTGTGTTTTGTTTTTTGGTTTTGTTTTACGGCATATCAACCACGGTGGGCTATTTAATACCGTCAAAGTCTTGAAAGATTCGTACCGATAAATTGGAAGAAAATCTTTTAAACCAATTTTCTTTTATAAACAAATTTTCTATTTAACCCATTGATGCGACACTAACAGGTACAACCACCCCGGAGCAATGGTGATGAAGAGATGCTCCACATTTCCCAGACCTCCAGAACGGGAATCTCCCGATCAGTTAGAGTCTAACATCATACCCCGGAAAGGAAGACTCTCAGCCATCACCTTCTAGCGCATATATTGTTACATAATTATTAGATTCCTAATACTTATGTACAGTAGTGTAGAAACCAAAATGGCTGTTATAAGTGCAGCCCACGGCCTTGAAGGATTGAATGACAAGGCTTGACCTCATCCTGATCCTTCCGGTGGATACCGTGAGAATCGGTGGAGAAGACCCTCTTCCGGTTTAGATTAGAAATAGATTTTAGTCGGTATCGGCCCAACCACGAAGGTGGTAAGTCGCGTTATACGCACTGTCGTACTTAATCTGCGCAGGTAGTCTGGTGAGGGATTTTGAGAATAAAATATGATTTAAGTGAATCGAAGTCTTGTGTTATTATCTAAAAACTACCAATGACACAGGGCTTCTGATAAAGAGAAATCCCCAATGAAGACCAGACACGAGGTCCCCAAGACGAAGTCCAGACGCTAGAAGAAGAACGTAAGATACCAAAGATGAGCAGAAGAATAATAGTAATAGAAGTAAAGAAAGAGAGTATACAACAATATGATAAAAAGGGTTGAGGCTTGCCATAAGAGCAATGGAGTCGGGACTCGTATAAGTCCTAGGGCTTGACGTGAACAGCCGATTAATTTAAATTGTTTGTGTTTCATCCACTTTGTTCCTCAACTATTTATCACACACAGACACACATACACACACACACACATATATATATATATATATATATATATATATATAAACTTTGTTGGGGGTACCAAGTTTCTTCGTACATGGTGATTCTAGGCTGGTCCTAT
>JALAJA010000131.1:0-7500 GCA_023376005.1 Doryteuthis pealeii | reverse complement strand
AGTAGTTAAGTTTTAATATAAAAATGTCATATTAAATTAGAAAGGCTAATGAACTGAATAAAGAATGCAAATAAAAAGATTTGGAACAGAGGGTATGATTGAAAAATAGAACAACTTGAAACTAACTTCTCCATCATTTTCCATTACTCCCGTCTTTCATTGTTAAATTTTCCTAATTTATTCTATTTAGTTAAAATAGGAAGTAAAGAATAATATTACAGTTATTTCTTCTTGTTAATGGATTTCTTTTAAGATTATCCCCGAGATATTTGCTCATATTCAATAAGAAAAAAATAAACAATTAGAAATCAATAATACTAAGCATATATTATAAAATCAAGTTTTTTAATATCAATATGCAAATTAGCCTTCCCATTCACACTATAATCCACTATTTTGTTGTATATATAAACAATTGCATGTTCTGCGTATGTAGATATGGTCAATAGTCTTAATGATGCAAAACAATTTTATCAATAATTGAGGTTTAAATAAAAATAAAATCATGGAGAATGTGATGTAAATAACGAAGGGAATTGTGATTTGTAATATTGTTTCGGTTACAGACACAAAAACACACAATCTCCATTATAATAAGATATATATATATATATTTTTAAACAGACTGAATGACAAGGATTACCACTCGCTTTTCTCATTATTCTGTGATAAATAATTTCTTATCTTATGCCCTGAAGATGATCTAATTAATGGATCGAAACACTGCAGCGTCGACCAATAAACTCACCACTTAACCCATTTAAACCTGTGTTTTTCCATTTTTCTTGATATATTACATACCGTCGGATTTACTTCCTTTCTTCACACACACACACACACACACACACACACACATATATATATATATATATATATATATATTTCTCTGTCTCTCTGTCTCTCTCTGTCTCTGTCTCTCTCTCTGTCTCTCTCTCTTTCTGTTTCTCTCTGTCACTCACTGCATATATGCATGTCTCTCTCTCTGTCTGTCTGTCTGTCAGTCTGTCTCTCTCTCTCTTACTCTCTGTCTCTCTCTCTCCCTACACATATATAATTTTGAATACATATTAACATACATATTTCGGATTTCTTTAGACTTTCTGATTTCTTTTGACAGTTGTTTTAAAAAAAATTAATTAAAACATGAAATTTAATGAATAATTATTAATTTTTTTATTATATTTTACTCGGAGAGATGTAGGTGACTCACCATAGTGACAACGAAACATGGACTTAACAAAGGGTATTATATTTAGACAGAGTAAAGCTACTCAAACGAGAAGTACCAGAAACATGTTCTTCGTGTAAGCTGTAAAAAGGAAACCCTTTCATTGTACGTTGATATATATATTGCTGAATACAATCTGTTCCCTACATTTTATACCCGTGATGAGTTATTATTCATTGACCCTTTAACAGGTCATAACAGTTTGAAATGTATGAAATGTTTCTGTTTGATATGTAGCCATTGCGGGCATATAAACAAGATAGTTCTTGTGTGAAAGAGAGAGAGTATTAGAGACATTAGCGAGAGACAGATGGATAGAGTCGTGTGACTTACTTGCTTCTTTCTATCTTCTTCCTTTCGGTCATGATCGTCTAGTGCTGTTTCCTCTTTTCTTCTTTCTATCTTCTTTGTTTAGTAGTTGTGTTACATAATTATTAGATTCCTAATACTTATGTACAGTAGTGTAGAAACCAAAATGGCTGTTATAATTTGCAGCCGGCGGCCTTGAAGGATTGAGTGACAAGGCTTGACCTCAGTCTGATCTTCCTTCTGGGGGATACCGTGGGAATCGGTGGAGAAAACGCTCTTCTGGTTTAGATTAGAAAGAGAGTTTTAGTTCAGTATAGGCCAAACCACAAAAGTGGTAAGTCGTGTTAAGCGCACGGCCGACTCAATCTGCGCAGGTAGTCTGGTGGGGATTTCGGAATAAAATATGATCTAAAGCAAATCGAAGTCTTGGGTTATTATCTAAAAACTACCAATGACACAGGGCTTCTGATAAAGAGAAATCCCCAATGGAAGACCAGACACGAAGTCCCCAAGACGAAGTCCAGACGCTAGAAAGAAAGAATACACAACAGTTGTTTCATCTTCTTTTCTAAGGGCTTCTTTCAGGACTGGTTCTTTTAAAGTCATGCAAATAACTAACAAGACTCCTGGTCATAATTACGTAGACATTCTTTGACGACGGACATAGGATTAAAACACTGGACCTTTACCAATACGCAGGATAGGACTTATACGCTCACCAAAGGATCACAAAAGGATTCCATAATATAAGGACTTTCTTTAAGCCCTTTTCAACTGGCCAAGGATGGTATTTAAAGACTATGTTAAAGTTAGACAATCCCACAAATTTGAGCTTCCGATTCCAAAAATTGACCGAGTTATATTGATTTTAAACTCGAAAAATTTGAGGAGGGGCAAGAAAAATGGCGACATTTTCTAATCTATTTTTGTCTATAAAATCAGGTCTAGAGCTTCCCTTTATGATTGATACAGGGGAAATATATTGTTTGAATATTATTTTAGAATTATCTAACCACATTATTTCTATCGAACTCTGATAGTTATTTTGCTTTTAGTCCTTATTCAATGGCTGAATGGAAACATTTAAAACATAAAAGTGCCAAATTTTTGAACAAAGCTTTATTTCTGTATTGCACATTTTCACCGCGCGGTCTGAGTTCAACCCCGCAGTCGCACGTCTGGTCTGCGTCCCAATTTGGTTTAAACTGATTACCTAACTAAGTCTATCACGTGACCCGTGAGATTCTCGACTCTGGGATCAGTTGGGGCCATTAACCGTTACTGGTATTTTTCCATCCCCTTAGAATTCTCGCTACAGGGCTTGTCAAAACCCCACGCTACCATACAATTATGCAACATTTCACCCTGTATAAATGTACTGAATCTTTTTAAGGATACATTGTATGATACATCAGAAATGATATGATAAACCAGTAATAAATAAGGATATTTTAAATCTGGTTTTGAATAATCTTATAGTGTTAGCTTCATTGTTATATATTGAAATAGAAAGAAAGGAAGGAAGAATAGGAAAGAAAAAAATGAACGAGAAAAAATTATATACATAGAGATATAAATAGAAAGAAAGAAATACAAAAGAAAGAAATGGAAATGTAAGCGAGAGAGAAGTATAACAATAAAGTAGATGGAAAGAAAAAAAAAAGAAAATGAAAGAGAGGAAGGAGGTTCGTAGAGATGAAAAAAAAAAGAAAAAGAAGAAAAGAAGAAAAAGAAAAAAAGAAAGGTAGACAAAAATGAAAGAGAGAAAAATAGATACACAGAGATGGAAAGAAAAAAAAGAGAAAGAAAGAGAGAATGAAAGAAAAAAAAGAAAAAATAAAGAAAGAAAGAAAGGTAGACAAAAATTAAAGAGAGAACAATAGAACACAAAGATAAAAAAAAAAAATATTGAAACAAAAAACAAAGAGAGTAAAATTGATATATAGAGATGGAAAGAAAGAAAAAAAAGAAAGAAAGAAAGAATACAAAGAAAGAAAAAAAAAAAGAAAAAAAATGAAAAAAAATGGAAAGAAAGACAAAAGGTAGCCAAAATAGAAAGAAAGAAAAATAGACACACAAAGATAAAAAAAAATATTGAAACAAAAATAGAGAGAAAATTGATACATAGAGATGGAAAGAAAGAATAGAAAGAAAGAAAGAATAGAAAGAAAAAAAGAAAAAAAAGAAGAAAAAAAGAAAGAAAGACAAAAGGTAGCCAAAATAGAAAGAAAGAAAAACAGACACACAAAGATTAAAAAATAAAAAAAAATATATTGAAACAAAGAAAGAGAGAAAAATTGATACATAGCGATGAAAGAAAAAAGAAAGAAAGAAAAGAAAGAAAGAAAGAAAAATAAGAAAAAATAGAAAGAAAGAAAAAAATGAAGAAAAAATGGAAAGAAAGACAAAAGGTAGCCAAAAATAGAAAGAAAGAAAAATAGACACACAAAGATTAAAAAATATTAAAAAATATTGAAACAAAAGACGAGAGAAAAATTGATACATAGAGATGGAAAGAAAGAAAGAAAGAAAAAATAAGAAAAAATAGAAAGAAAGAAAAAAATGAAAAAAAAAAAATGGAAAGAAAGAAAAAGGTAGCCAAAATTGAAAGAAAGAAAAATAGACACACAAAGGCAAAAACAAACAAAAATATTTAAACAAAACAAAACAAAAAAAACGGAATTACAGTAGTGCAAATCAACATATAGTGCCACCTGGTGTCGTTTTGGGAGGTAATTCGTCGGGAAGAACTTGAACAGATAAAAACCAAATGACAAGTGAAACTGATGGCCTGATAAGAAAAAGAAAAAAAAAAAACTAAAACAAAATGGACGGCTGTCGTTTTCAGCATTTAACAAAGATTAACAGTTGCGTTTAAAGAACGCGATCTGATATTCCGACATTCTCAATTTATTTTTTTTGTCAAGCTGTATCGCATTGCATGACGGGAATTTTTTTCCTTAACCGGAAACCTAATTGTCTATAAATATGATAACGTATCAGAGAATTTGTTTGTGGAGTGTCTGTTCGGGTGACAATTGGTTTGTTGGTTTGTTTTTGTGTCTAATGGCATAACACCTTCATAGGTTATTTAATGCCGAAGCCACCCCTGTATATATTTACTTAACCCCTACGCACGAGATGGATGCAACAAGTTCGTAAGCAGATTTTAACAGGTTTGGATTTAGAGTTTTAGACGGCTGCCTAATTTAGAATCTAGACGGGTTGCCTAATCAAGGCGAAAATAGCCAGTGTGCCCTACTAATTACCCATAGTTTTAGGAAGAATAATGGATGCATAACTTCCCAAATGTATGTGAAATGCAAACAGCCTCGTCCAACATTTGAACAATTGGCTAATGCATCGATTTGTTTTTGTTTTTGTTTTGTTTTTTTACGGCATATCAACCTCAGTGGGTCATTTAATGCCGATAAAGTTTTGAAATAAATCAATTCTTAATGGATAATACAATTTTGTTTATCAACTCATGTTTCTATTTAACCATAGATGGGAGCCTAACAGGTACTACCACCCCCGGTCAGAGTGGACAGGGAGCATGGTGATGAAGGGGTGCTCCACATTCCCCAACCTCCAAACTGGAACCTCACCATCAGATAGAGTTTAACGTCATACCAGGACATGAAACCCTCAGCAACCGCATTCTAGCACCATATGATAAAAAAGGGGTTGCCAATCATATAGGTGCTAGGGGTGATGAAAGGGTTCTCCACAACTGGAAATTTACCATCAGATAGAGTTAACGTCATACCCAGGACATGAAGACCCTCAGCCACCGCATTCTATCACCCATATGATAAAAAGGGGTTGGGGCTTGCCATAAGGGCAATAGGGTTGGGATGATCATATAGGTGCTAGGGTAATGCATCGACTGCCATAACTTTCCCAACATTGGTAGGGTCAAAGGTTAGGTACCAGACATGTATGCCGGAAAAGAGGGTACCTAAACGAAATATTGCTATATTGTGAACAGTACCTGGTACCTCTATAGAGATTTACCTCAATATATCTTGTAAAATATAGAGCATTAACAGTTGTAGAAAAGTTTTTCTCTCTCTACCACGGTTTCGGTGTTTGAGGTACACCTTCCTCAGGGGAACTAAATAAATTTAGGTAGCTAATATTTATATTCTCGCCTGGTTTAGGATATTTTTATCTATGTTTCCCAAAAAATAACTTTCTAAAGTCTCTAAAACTAAAGCTTTTTCCTTTGAAATTAATGATTAGTTTACCATATGCGTGTGTGGTATATACATATATTTTATATCATTTATTATATTTAAGAAGGCAATACAATGCGTATAAAAAATAAAAAAAATAAAATAATGTCCAGTGTCTAATCAATTTCGAAGAAACTTCATCTTCAGAGACTGTTTTTGAAAATATATTTGAAAATATATTTGAAAATATATTTGAAAATACATATATTTATGTATTGTTTCTAATAATAATGAGGTTTGAAAATAAGAAGAAAAAAACCCACAAGAATCACTCTTCAATACTGTTGTGAGGTTTTAAGGGATCAAATAAGAACAAAACAACGGGTAACGAAAAGTAGAAAATATATTAACAGAAAGTAGACAATACAATAGAGAGATGTGGAAATTACGTCCGACGAACAGAGTTATTGGTTCTCGCATTGGCTTGCTTAAGCCACAATTATCCCTGTTTATTTATAGTAAGCTGTTGGTGCATTCCATTGGTCTTATAGGGTGTGTCACCTATAACAAATACTAAGTTAGATACTGGTAGATATTAACGATTACTGGAGACTGAAAGGATGTTGTTACTTATCCTGGTATCAGTAAAAAATATAATATAGCATTGATAATGCCCTCATCGCCATGCCCCCAACATCAC
This sequence comes from Doryteuthis pealeii, assembly GCA_023376005.1. Taxonomy (NCBI): domain Eukaryota; kingdom Metazoa; phylum Mollusca; class Cephalopoda; order Myopsida; family Loliginidae; genus Doryteuthis; species Doryteuthis pealeii. The sequence continues at coordinate 1,085 of JALAJA010000131.1, read as the reverse complement.
CGCCCGCTGTAAATATATTTACCTACAATGAGGTAACCAAGCGATTAACCTGTAGTACTTGCAGTTTTGTAATTTAACCAATGTAGTTCTTTGAGAAAGAAACAAAATAAATAAAATTATTCTAATTAATTATTATTTGATAACTATTTGCAATCTATTAGATTTCAATATCAATATATATATATATATAATATATATAATATATATATATATATAATTATTTTCAATTAATTATTGTACAATTAATAATAAATAATCTATATATTAATAAGTTCATTCTAAATCTTCCGTCCACTATCATCCTGCAACACTCCTTTGTGAACAAATGAGAAAGTCCAAGATTCAAAGCAAAAATGTGAAGCCAGATTATCTAGTGTCACTTAATCGCTGTTTACTTATTTGTCCCATTTTATTTCCCCCAATTTTCAAAATGAAATTTTCCAAATAGTCATGTGTCGCTTAAATGCCAACGTAAAATTAAAATGAATTGAAAAAAGAATTTACTTGTTTTTTATTTGTAATATTGAAATTGGGAATTACGAAAGATATTTTGGTATTTTTATATCTTGGCTTTATCAACGCTATGCAACTATATTGATCTTGAAGTTTCTCTAGAATTGAATACTTAGAAATAATATGTGTATTAAATATTAAATCGATTGTTATTGTATATTTTTTATTATTTATTGTAAAGACAATTTTTAAGTCGTCGGGGCGGCCTAAAGTCGGTATCAGCCAATCAGCGAGGGAGACTATCCCCTTTTCAATAGCGCTAGACCAAGGAGATTGTTTTAGCGTCTGAGCTGGAGCGCCATACCTACCGTTAGCTCCTTACTTTACCGCACAGATCCCTGTGCTACTCATACGCTGAGTTGGCGAGGACCGGTATCGAACTAGGAATCTTGTGGTTTCTAGCCGAACGCTTCTAACGTCTGAGCTTACGTACCCGCCGTTGATGGCTGTCTATCTATATATTAATAATCTTGTTCCTTAATTTTCCCGACCGTTATCATCCTGCAAGAGCCTCTGGTTAAAAATGGGACCTAAATCATCATCCTAGATAAATGTAAAAATGTAAATCCTGA